>MU160058.1:58953-106044 GCA_015888305.1 Antheraea pernyi | reverse complement strand
TGATCGGTGTTGTAAATACATGTTATATACATAATAACATAATGTAGTATGTATTATTTCGAAATACTCCTTGTAATAATACTTTAGAGTTTTTTTATTGTAGCACGGCAAAATGACTGCACTATGCCTGATGGTAAGCACAGTACAATCCAAAAACAATGGCGACCACCGAGTGACACACTGTCCATCGCCGGTCGCCGCTGTCATGCCGGCCTGCGAAAAGCTGGATATGCACAG
Source organism: Antheraea pernyi (assembly GCA_015888305.1). Lineage (NCBI taxonomy): Eukaryota > Metazoa > Arthropoda > Insecta > Lepidoptera > Saturniidae > Antheraea > Antheraea pernyi. Next base: position 105,807 of record MU160058.1, on the reverse strand, counting down.
ACTGATCCCGAAACGCGACCCGCAGAAACGAATCACTATGACGGGCTTTTTCGCCATATACATGGTGGTTGCGACCCAGTCAGGCTGTAAAACCCTACCACCCCGCTTTCGCCATTGCCTCGTCCATTATTCAGCAGGGTGCACCACGTGCAGGTGAGGTTGGCTTGGGTGTCTCAAGTCTTATGATGTTATTCGACACCCCTTACACCCTTAAAAGTATATATAATTGTATGTATAATTGTTATTACGTTGATCATAGAGTGACTTGTTACATTTCAAAATGAATAAAATCCAATTTGAATCGTTCATACAAGACTTTTTATTCCTATTTTTCGGTATGGCCTCTACCTATGTAGGCTATTTCGCCAATGTCAAATGTATATTACTATTAGAAATACACATTTTAAACTTAATGCCAAATATTCAGTGTAACAACGTAGAATAAATAATCTAAAATAGCAACATTTCAACATAGATAAACATAGATCACCAAAGGGGAATAAGTACTATGTTGTAAGTACCACAGAGATTATATACGATAATATATTGGGGATATACATAGCATAATTATATAAGTATAAACATACATAACATTACAGTTTAATATTATTACGATAAATGAAGACAGTGAATGATTCAGTAAAAGTAGAATAAACATATGTAAGTAGTGTATAAATATTAGTAGGACCGGGGATATTAGCAGGAAGGATATCATTTAGGAACCGGAGACTTTGCGGCAGTTGAAAAATATGTGATCCCCTGCTAACATATAGAATGGTCACGGATATGTAATTTCGCGAGAAAAACCGGGGAACAAACATGACCGAGTCGCAGGCGAATAGCAGTAGAGACGACCCACTTCTGGCTGGACATCTAGTAGCATATTTGTATCATATATGAGGATATTAAAAAAAAAACTTAAAATGTAATGAACGACTAACATTAGATTTCGCTAATTTTAATCAATATATAACGACTCAAGTATGAAATTCCATTTAACTACACACCTTTTGTTAAATAAAAATAATTGTTTTTGGACTCGGCAACACTGAATCTAGTTTAGACGAAGTTTGCGGCCACGTTAGTGGTAAAAATCTAGCGGTGAATTTAATTTAGAATCACGCTGTTTCGCTGTAATCCTTTATTTTAGTGGGAACTTCGACTTTGCGGTAATAGAATTATGGTTAGATGTCAATGAACTTTCGTGTTTACTACATTTACATATGAATCTAAGGTACAATTCTCGCCAAACTTTTTAGCCGCAACGAATGTGGTTGCGTATAAATACAAACTTGGACGTGCACTGTGCGGTTCTCATGTTCGTGTTTTCCGCGTACATCATTTCTCTGGAATGAACAACCTGCGACAGCGTTTTAGGACCATTACAATTTACCATCTCTCAAGAGACGAACTTACTGCTTTCTCAAGGGCTGGCAACGCATCTGTGATTCTCCTCGTGTCGCAGGTGTCTATGGACGGTGGTGATCACTTACCATCATGTGACCCGCATGTTCGTTTGCCACCAATGGTATAAAAAAACTTAGATATAAATGCGTATATCTATAAAATTGAGAAAGCTTAAGGAAAAATTGATGCTAATTTTGAATTCCTATAATTACATTTCTACTTTGTTTTTTTTTATTACGCAGAATCTCGCACTTACGGTTATGTTCAGGTCGGTAAAAAAGCTTGACACGGGCTGTACCTGCTTTATTCCTTCTTTATTTTTTTATTATGATCTTGATGCCTGGATTTTTGATGTTCATACGCGCCTTTCAGGACGCGAATGGCTTATCCAACGCACGTCGAGATATTTCATGTGCAAAGACTTTTTCCAATTTACTTAACAATTTTTGTTGTATTTTTGTCAATTAAATCGTATGTATATGTATATTATAGCCTATATGTCATTGTAATATATAACTAACTAGCGGGCTCGGCGGACGTTGTCCCGCCTTGATAACCTTGATAAGTTATATGCCTAAGCCTTCCTCATGAATCACTCTATCTATTGGTGAAAACCTCATGAAAATCAAATATAGACAGAAGTGACATACAACTTTGTGTTATAATATGTAAGTGGTAATACTGAAAAGTGTCATCAAAATCGGTTCAGTAGTTTTTGCGTGACAAACATACGTCCATCGTAACATTTCATTGTTGGACTCGATAGGTGGCGCTGCGGTTGATAATTAGGATTTTATTTCATTATAAGGCCGGACAACGTTTGACAGGACCGCTAGTCACTACATATTATAAAACAAAGTTCTCCGCCGCGTATATCTGTCGGTCTATTCGTTATAAACTCAAAAATTACGGAACGGATTAGCATAGAGTTTCATAAATAGATAGAATGATTCACGAGGAAGGTTTTGGTAAGTAATTTATCAAGATTTTGTGTAAATTAGTTGAAATATAACGATAATTGTTGAAAGTGTCGGTAGAAGTCAATCCGCCTGAGAAATTTCGTCGAAAATGCTGCCTAGTAATCCCTTTGAGCCTTCGATCAACAATAACTAGATAACGGGTCGGCGCGAAAATTACGTCTCGGTAAATACGGTAACGGCCGGAGTATCTTACTTTCGCTAAATACCTGTTGAATAAGTTATATTTTAAGCTTTAAACTAACTAATAATATCAAATTTTGAACAAAATTACCGATTTTAAGCCTGTGATATAAATGTTTGGCCTCACCAGACACAAACACGCACAATAATGGGAAAACGTACTTTATTCATTACGCGTTAAGGTTGAATTCACACTAAATGTTGTTTATGTTATCTTTACTTTAGTGAAGGGAGTGATTTATTACTTTGCTCGTTTTATCGTAAGTATTAGATAAGATTTTGAATATTTGTGACTTTATTACAAGGTGTTATGGTTGTAATTAGGTTGAACTTAAAACAGTTTTTTTCTCCTTTTCTTAGTAAACAGATAGCTACACATAAGTATATATTTACGCGGACAGCTTTTAGCTTCGATTTGTATGTGACCCTTTATCTAGTTATTGTTGATCGAAGCTTTGAGCAATTAAGATAATAAACGACGCAGACGAAGTGGTGGGTATCAGCTAGTTACTATATAAGATACAAATATGTTATTAAAATTCTAAGTAAGCCCGGAAATATAATATCTAAAATTAATATAGTTCTAATTTTCCTCATACTAATGTTCATTGGCCTTTTTATGAACGTGAGCTTCTGAAGTTATAGTTATCTAACCTTAGAAGTCAAGTCAACCTTCAAGCCAACGCGTTCCAGTGTCATACTGACTCGGATAACCGATGACATCATTTTAATTGTTATTAAGGTCGATGTCGTTACAGCATACAATAAAATCTAATGTTTATCTATTGAATCGAAACTTGAACGATTCACGTGTGTTTTTGTAAATAAATTAAATTCCTTTTGTTAAAAATATGGAACATAGCAAAAGAAGTAGGTTAACCGGTGGTGTATCAAACTGATGTCCGCAGGTTCGAAACCCTACCTGTACCAACAAACTTTTTATGGAATTCGCTTACATTTACTGATTTAAATTGGTAACACTATCGGCTGACGCTGAAGGAAAACATCGTGAGGAACCTGAACCAGATAAATGTTCTTGTAGTATTAGGTATTTGGGAAAATATAAAATTGTGGGTTTCTCGGAGTTTGAAGTCGCCAATACGTCGTGAGTCGGCGTGGTCATTATACCCATAGCTTCCTTCGGGAAGTGGCCTGTGGCCCTGCAATGGATCTCATTCAGGCCGATGATGATGATATGAAGACGTGAGTATCAGCTAGTCTTTAATAATAATTTAAAAAATGTATTTACAAGTCCATGACTGTGTCAACACTCACTCCCAATTCGGGTTACATTGTCGCTCATTACTACAATTGTCTTTACATTATGTCCTGGGCGCTGTCCCACATCTGCCAAATTACTGTAATTGTCCAAATTTGACTTGAATCACCGAGTTGTTCCACTCCTACACATAGCAACCTCTATTACGTAGGAGGTATTTTTAGTTATGCCAATTTACCAACTTAAATTGCAGTTATACAACGCTCTATTACAAAGACTCGTAAATGACGTTCAATTTAATAATCGGCACTTGTAAGTTTGTTAGTTTTTAGGCCTTGTAATAGTTTTGATTAACTCTATGTAGTTCAGTTTTTATAACAATTGAATCACGGTCTAAATTAGTTTGAGTTGGTAACGCGTAGGTTTTGAATTATATGTCGTATGTGCTTTATAAAGAATTGGGTTTTGTTTGATTCGTTGTTTTTGTTTTGTAGACATGTTTAAAGATCATTTTAGGAATAGATGTTATTATAAAAAGAACTAAATCACAGTGATAAAACATTAATAAAGAGAATGACTACGTGGTATAAAATCTGTGTGTTGTAAAGTAACTTCTGCATCTTAGTTCCCCATACTTCAACTAAGACTACACACCTGATAAATAATAACAAATCTAAAGGTGTGTTTTGGAATGCTCCATATTAATTTTCTTGCGTTATGCTGTAAATTAGTATATATAGTAGCATGTTGTGTTTAATGTATAATATAATAGAAAGAGTTTTAAAATATAATTATTTAATTGAAACAAAGCCTAATCCCAACACCCCTATATGGATTCTCTCGCAATTAATTTGCAACAAGTCGGAACGAATCGTGTACGAATGTAGTTAGGTGGGAAAATTGTTAGATTATGCTTGAAAAGTAAATGCGATAAATAAAGACATAGCTTGTTAAGACAAGGCTGATATAACTCAAAAAGAAACGAATACATTTAAAGTATGAAGTATGTATGTATGTAGTAAACTGGGTTGTTTGTCCGAACCGGTGGTAGCTTTGAAATTCATAAGCGCCTTCTCAAGGCCTAGATTGTATAAAAGTATTTTAGATTTTGATGTACCTGTATATTAAGTTATTTTAAACATTATACGCTAAGTTTTCCTTATATATAGCAAGTGATAACTAAATGGAAACATAAATTGGATATGTGATATGTGAAAAGATATGTTTTACATATAATATGGTTATCGAAAATTAAAATCACTGCTACGTATAAACAATACCAATTAATAATATTAGATAATCGGCTTCATGACTTCCTAGTACCGTCCGCTTTAGATATAACAAAACACTCCGAAATCATTGAAATAAGGTAAACAAATTAATCGATAATTTATTAAGAATATATTTATTTCAATTTTATCGTTTGTTTTTTTTTACATTATCCTTGTTTTAAATAAGAACTAGGAACTTTTAAAATTAACGGACTTTTAAAAGGTTCTGAATTGAGAAAGATGTTTGATTGATGAGTTTCATTTTAATAATATTAGCATTAGGCCTTGGATTTTGAAGGTTCCGAGGGAAATCCTCAGTACGATATAGGAAATGTATAGTAATTATATACGTATATATATTGGTAGCATTAGTTTTAAGCGGGCTTATTTTTTAATGAAAAATTTCTTGCTTTATTATCTATTTAAGTAAATATGGGTGTATTTTAAAAAGGAATAACAATAAACGTAAAAGGAATAGCTATAAACTTATTTATTAGTAACAAACAAAAATTACAAGTAGTAAGCACTAGTGAAATGTCTATTTATGTTTTTTTTTAATTCTAAATATATTCAGTAATTTTTGCTACACACCGCAGTTAATGTAATGTAATTCTATCGTGTGTTTAAACCACTATTGCTTTTGATGAAAACCGCAAATATATTACGTTTAGCGTTACGGATAAAATTTAACTATGGTTACATTAAATCACAATAGATTTTGTCACCAAAATATGAATAGTGATTAGCACTATTTTAACCTCTTGACTGTCCTAGACCATAACGGTGTTGTTATAAAAAAAGTTAAATGCGTATTGAATACTTGCTTTAAAAAGGTTTCGAATTAAATGTAACGCGGTCGCTGAATGTTCGCCATCTTGCTCTTCTGTCTAACTTTGGTTACGTTAGGTTAGACTTGCGAAAAATTATAACGCGAACTTGCCTCGAGCGAGTGCAGTGCATTTAATTCGAAACCATTTTAAAACAAGCTGTTAAGACCTTGTTTGGTTAATAGCGTAGTCAGTTCGAAAAAAAAACCTTTTAAAACAAGTATTCAATACGTTTTTAACTTTTTTGTAATAACACCGTAAGGGTTTAAGCTTCATACAAGCGAATTGTTAGCAGCATAATCTCTAAAATAATACACAGACAGATTCACATTCGTATTTATAATATTAGATAGAATTTAGAATCAAAAAACAACAAAGACTTTTAGTATGGTTAAGATGAAAAAAATCTAGCATTTTATAGGTGGTAGAGCCACGCTGAATCTATTACTGATTTCAGCATGAAGGGGTCGGCTCGCCTGGATTAGTACCACCCTCTTGCAGAAAACCGACGTCAAGTAACGGTGCTTGCATTGTTGTGTTTCGTTCGGTCAGTGAGAGCGTCGGATCACCACCTCTTCCCCTCTCCGCCCTTCCCCATTTCTCTCCCCCAAACACAGGATGGCAAAACCGACGTGAAGTAACAGTGCTTGCATTATTGTGTTTCGTTCGGTCAGTGAACGCCGGATAACCACCTCTTCCCCCCTCCCCCAAACACAGGGTGGCAATGTACTTGCGACTCTTCTGGTGTTGCAAGTGTCTATGGACAGTGGTGATCACTCAACATCAGGTGACCGATCTGTTCGTTTGCCTCCTATAATATATATAAAAAAAAATAACAAAGAAGAAGACAAAGCCGCATGCGTAAAATAATAATTCAAATCATCCTGTCGTGTACGACGTTTATAAATGTTACCTCCTGCATCCTGCATCCTTCGTAGCATCCTGTTTAGTAATAGCTAATACCTTATTATTATATTCAATTACAGCCGCTTTGTATTCGAACGCTTCCGCGACACGCTTGTTGATAGTCGACAGATGAACCTACCACATAATGATAATTATTATATTTTAGACTAACTGGTTACTATGACTTCGTTGACGTGTGATTTTTTTTTATATTAAACGGGAAGTACGTTTCGGATTTACACTAAACTTTCATTTGTTTTCTTGAATAGTATTGTTTTAATACTGCGTAGACTCTTGAGGGAAACGTAATAATGGTATACCGCAGATTTAGTCTAGAAAACTATGATAAAATAAACTAAAAACATTATATTTAATTGTTGTAGTTAAAGTCACAATAGGGTTGCATATAATAGTTTTTTTTTGTAACCGATCTTCTAGATTATTACTGTCATTGTCGAGTAGGTAATAATATTACAAGTCTTTTGTGATAAGTTCAGTGTTTTAACAAGTTGGTGGCTCTCTTGTTAGAATTTTCTAGGGAGTTCTTGTGGCATCTCAAAATCCATGCTCCATGGTATTATTTTCCATCCACTTCACATGTGCACAATAACCGAACTATATTACGTATAATATCACCAATATTATAAAATATAGAGTCAGATAACACAAAATTAGGAATAAAATATTAAATCCACTACATAAAAGACCTGCCAAAAACCCCATATAATAGTTCCCATTAACATTATGTTCACTTACATACACCGAGTTATTGTACTGAACACTCTGTATATTAAAGCGAATTAATATTATTAGACATCAATGACGTTAAGTTACTCTATAAAAATTAAATTAAATTACCGAAACAAATCATTTCTGGCAGTAAATGTTACGTTTAAAAAAAATGAGGCTTATTAAAAATATTTTCTGCTACATTTATAGATAACTAGCTGACGGGGTCACGCGTAACTGATTCAGTTATTATATGTTGAATTCAAATTATGATACATTATTTGGTATTATGAGGTAACGAGTCTGCTTAAAACTTGATACAGAAAAAGCGAGGTTACGTAGTAACTAGATTAACAGAACACGTGCATCATAAAATAAACTGGAGTTGAAAGGGAAATTGTAAATTAAAACTTGACGCCATCTATGAGATATCTAAACAGTCGGTCCTACAGTTTTTTGTCAATAAACTAATTTAAAGCGCCATCTATACGAAACTGATGAAACTTACAATTAATATTAACAATCGACATTGACGTTCATTTCATTTGTAATTAAAAAACAATGATGCAATTAATTGAAATATAAATTATCCTATCTCTAGATGCACCAAACTATACACACATCGCTTGAATAGTTTCCGAGTTCATCATGGACAAACATCATGACACTGGATTTTTATATATAAAGATAGATATAGATTGGCTTACGAGTTAGTGACAGTATTTTCACTTTAGTCAATTAGCCTTTCCCCGTCGATAATCATTAAAAAAACATTGGGTTTACGAAGCAAGTGTAGAAAACAAAACTGTTTACGCATCAAACGATTTGTTTGTCCTTTCGTACGAGGCCATGTGACATACAAACATACGGTTTCACGTGGGATCGACTGCTCTATTGTCTCGTACGGCATTGTTCTAATGCTCGTTACGATGCTATTGTATTACTTTCTTTGTTTTTTTCTTCTTCAAGGGAAAACTGTACTATACCTATAATTGTATGTTCGTGAACTTTCCTTTAGTCATATTACTGGCATATCGCTTTATATTATTCTTCTCTCAAGATGGAAATTCGCGTGAGTTCTTTCCATGTACGCTGGTTCCTTGTGTAATGAATAACATATAGTTGGTCAGCCAGGGAAACCTATTAACACTCTGTAGGTACTGTGACTGTTTATCCGAGCAGAGCCTTGCAATTATTTCGACATAGAACTGCCCCCAGATCTTTTTCTCGAACTGACTACGTTATTGGCCTAGCAAGGCCTTAACAGCTTCACCGGACTAAAAAGTGCCCCCAGATTAACGACATCTTGCCTTTGATAGACCGAACTCTCTATTTATTAATGGTGGTAGAGCCACGCTGAAACAATTATTGGTTTCAGCATGAATGGGTCGGCTCGTCCGGGGTAGTGCCACCCTCTCATAGAAAACTGACGTGAAGTAACAGTGCTTGCATTGTTGCGTTTCGTTCGGTCAGTGAGAGCGCCGGAGACCCACCTCCCCTCCCCTCTCCTCTCTCCTCTCCCTTTCCCTCCCCTAACGCTTCCCTTCAAAAGATGGCAACGCACTTGCGACTCCTCTGGTGTTGTAAGTGTCTATGGACGGTGGTGATCACTTAACAGCAGGTGACCCACCTGTTCGTTTGCCACCTATGACATAAAAAAAAAAAAATATGGTGGCGCTAGTGTTAATGTTCCGGTCGCGTCTCTTATATGTTAAAGGCTATATTAGAACATTGAAATTAATTACAAAAATAGAAATCATTACGCTTGGAATTAACTCCCAGCGGCGGCGTTTCCGGACCAATATAACTTACAAGCCTTCAAGAAACGAGCCTACTCCTTTATCAAGATTCGGTAAGGCATCAGTGATTCCTTTCGTATTGCAGCTGTCCATGGACGGCGGTGTTCACTTACTATTAAGATGATCCGAATGTTCGTGTGCATTATAAAAAAGCTGTTAAGTAAAAAAAAATCTCATATCATAAATGCCCATAATTATGAAGTACCATGCCATAACTTGTAAATATGTATATGATGCGTTCCTCACGTCCCACGCACACGCTGTACCCTCGATTTCCTAGAGTTACATATCTATTTATAAGTTATGTCGTAACCGTGAGAATAGCTCTTTTTTCTCGTTTATTATGCAACGACGTTTCCTGGCATGAGAGTTTGTTTGGGTTCACTTATTTTTAGAAGATAATATTATCTTTGAAATCGTTTTTAGCGGTTTGTGATTATGGGAATAGATTACTTTGACGATAACATACTTAATTTCAATTAAATTAATGTACTAAGTCTCGAGTGCTTTTGCGGAAGCACTTACAAGTAGACGATAGATTTTTTTAACTAGCCAGTGGTAAAGTATGCCCTGTTTTTTTAGTTTATAATTTAACAAACTCTAAAACATACTATTCAATCGCAAAACCTCGAATCAGATTCCTGTCATGCCCGACATTAGTATGGTGAACATTGAAGTATACCTACAGTTAGATAATCACACTTACTCACCAAATTGTTTTGGAGTTAGTACAGAACACTTGGAAAACACCAATTCATGTCAAGTCTTACTTTCGTGTGGTGAACAGTGGAGTATACATACTGTTAGACATTGCTGTTGTATACAATCTATTAATCATTTAAGTGTAGAACATAAATATATTCACCTAGTTCTAAAATTAACTACGTTTACTATATAAGTAAATTAACTTTTACTTATAAAGAAATCGGAATATTAAAACAATAGAAACAATTTCACCTTTAGAATAAGATATATAATTATTCTAATGACATAATACTCTAGCACACTTTTACGTCTAGTCGATAAAATGTTGTTACTCGAGAAAAAATAACAAATGCCCAAAATTACATAACAGCCCCTAATCCCTTTTTTTACATGGGGAAATCCTTACGGATTTCCACCCTAGCCGGGCAGCTGAGGGTGGGGTATGTCCGGCTTGCACGGACTAAAACCCCATGGTGCATTCAATCACCGGTCGGGGAGCAGGAGCTGCTGAATTGGCACTGCGTCTACTCCACGGCAGAGCCCCTAATCCCTAACGTCCCTATCTAAAGATATGTTTCATAACCAAAAACTCATCATAATGTACTTCAAAATAGATATCAAAGAAATTAATAGACCGTGGTGGCCCTTACAGATTAATGGCATAATGTGCCTGCGATAATGAACTGTCAGTTTATATGTAAACATGGCGTGACGTAAGCAGGATTTCTGTTTGATTAGAAGTAAACACCCGATTATATCGAGTACTTCAATTAAATGTTATCAAATATGTAGATCGGAATCCGAAAGATCCTTGATCTAAATTCAAAACAAAAAGAACCCTTATCTTTCATATAAATGGATATATATTTGAGTGAAATTTGATAACGGATCTGTGACGGGTTCCGTCCGTTTGTCACGTAGACACATTTTGTTACTATACTGATTTTATACGAGTGACGACTGACTGAATTCGAGTGACGAGTCGAAGTCATTATTTAGAAATCTCTATTTGTTGATATTCCACTATCCTCAGGTCTATTAATCTAGAGTACTTGTGTCACTCTTGGTGAGAAAATAACACTAGTACCTATTGAAACTTAAAAATGAATGACTTATTTTCGAATTTCGACCACTGGATAACACTGGATCCTGGATAAACTGAACAAAATGGATAAAATTTAGATATGATTAATTTAAAACAAAGTAAATATAAACGAACAAGTAATTGTTCGATTTTTTTGTAGGTTGTATATAATTCCTTGGTTTTAGAAATGTATATCTACTAATGAAAGTCTCATAAAAAAAAAAAACAAAAGCAAACAGTAAAATAAATAAGGCTGGACCGTTACAATCGCGGCCAAATATATTCGCCCACTCGTGAACGAGGATACTGTGTTAAATATACAACTCCATACCTGATCGGAATATATATTACTGAAGTGGCTCGATTCCGGTTGCCGAATCGATGTACCCATCTATAAACATATTTTTAACTTGTTTCTACCCGCGACTTCGGCCGTGTGGAATAGCTATTTTGGACTAACACTAAAACGATTTTGAAACATTCTTCATTGGTGCTCCGCTTCTATTGTTCTTAGCGTGATAAATGAGTAGTTCCTGAGATTATCCCGTTGAAGCAAACTTAACAAGCAAACACTCCAGCTTTATAATATAAAGTATATGTATAACATTCTGTCAAGCGGCGAAGTTTCCAAAATTGAGCAAAACGGAATTTACTTTCAGGAAGTAATGTATGGACCTGTGGACAACACGTATTGTCTTGCGCTTCATGCTGTAATGTCCGTGATGGGATGATATTCGAGAAAGTATAATAAAACAGGAGGTATGAATGGTATTATGTAAAACGCACTAGAGAAATGTGTAAACTTATACTAGGAAGTTTAAAAATGATTTCCTTAACTTTAAGAGAAAGTAAGTTTGTGTTTCTTACGTTTTGACGTCTTAACTCTAGGACTCTACATTATCTATTTTAAGACAAATAGAGAGATTGTACATATTGAGATTACGAGCATCCCACCACTTTGAATCATTGCGATTGACTCCTTAGTGTTATAAAGCTGAGAGCAGTTTTATTTTCGATCTGACTACGCTATTGGCCTAGCAAGCCATTAACAGCTTCATCGGACTATTAACTGAGAGCAGTCCTTTGTAAGTCTAAACTGTTTCATAATTCTATGGGTCAACTTACTATTTGTCTTACAGATGTTGTATTTTTTCAAAAAAAATTAAATAAAACATCGAGATAAAGTTTAATAGTCATTTATCCCGATGAAAAATGCCATTAAAAAAAAATTAAGAACATAATTTTTGAATCTCTGACTAAGATTTATAAAAATTTCTTCTACAGCTATTTTGGTAAATTAAATCATGAATTCCTCAAGAAAATAGTATGGAACAAGCCCAAAACTTGCAATTGATACTATGATGTAAACAGTGGATAGGATAATTGACTAACGTGTAAAGATTTTAAGGTACCGATGTACCTTTAGCCTTTTCACCGTCAACATTATTATTTGCATAATGAATTTAAATATCGTCTCATTGTGGTAATAACATATATATTAGTCGATTAGCCTTTTCAATGTCGCTATTAATCTTCGAATAACGAGTTTAAACGTCGCCACAGTACTGTCTGTAATAATGTGTAAATTAGCAATAAGCATCATCTCTACCTCATTGACAAAGTGTTCTGAATCTTTAAGGTATGTAGTTATAACTCGCTTCCGCGTATCACTCTGTATGTGAGGTAATAAATCTTTGTAGTTATTCATACGTATTGAACGCCATCAATAGCCTGCCTCGCGTTTGCTTCCTCGATCTGTAATTTATGTACATAGATATTAGGGTTGCCGCCAATATTTTATAATAATTTATTATACGGTACGGTTATACCTGGACAGGTGTATTCAAAATTTTATAATGATTGGTTGAGGTAGTTGAGGCCTGAAAGCGTAACAAACAAACAAACATTCGTATTTATAATATTACTAAGGATTACAAATTTTGTTTTGTTACAATGCACTTTGTTCTTACTGTCAACAACCGGTACTTGTTCATTTTTTTATTTCTTTAAATATTTTAGAACTACACAGGAACATCAGATCTCTATATGGATTTTACCAAAACTACAATGGATAATATTCGGACAAAGTTTTCAATATGGTGCCTCATCGCCGTTTCAAATTCGCATCTTTCAACGTTAGCTGGTTACTCATTCTCATACTCTAAAATCTTATAAAACAGAGTGCCATGATCTTAGTCTGTATTTTATTTATTTATTAGGATTTGATATTTTATTCAGAATCTTGTGTTATTTAACTCTATATTTTGTAATATTGGTGGTGTTTTACACAATATAGTTCGCTTATTGTGCACAAGTGGGTGGGAAATACTGAATGCATGAATACTGAGATGCCACAAAACTCTCCGTAGTGTTCTAACAAGGGGTCGCCATCTTGTTAGAACATTGTAAGGTACAAGTTGTACCTACTCGACAATGGTAGTGATAATTAGAAGAATGGATGCAAAAAAAAAATTGTTTTCTGTAACTGTATAAAAATGCGACAACACAAACGTTATCTAGAACATACCATGCGCGTACGATAAATATGTGGCACGGGTAACCCGGTTAGTTCTCCCATTGGCATGAACTCTTCAAAAAAGACTGAAATACGCTCACCAAGATCGGCAAAATAATTGTAACTAATACCGTTAGTGTTGCAGATGCTGCAATTTGATTAAAAAATAGACTGTGGCAACCCTAATAAAAACATAAATCACATTATACTTACTCGGTTTTTATTTGAAAAAGTTTTGTTTACTATAATAAAACCAGTTTTCTTGTGTAATCCTGTACAGTGTTTTATGACTTGAGATAAGATGAGACTACGTTTTGTAAATCAACATTTAAAAATATAACTAATCAGATGGAATGAGCGCAGAATTAACTGCACATATCAATTCAGGTCACATCTAAAGATACATTCGTCGTCGAGGTCGCGTACAACTCTAAAAATAGACAACGATGTAAAAATAAAGAAAATTCCCTTAACAAAAATACTACGCCGATACGCAAAAAAGATAATAAAAACAAGTCACGAACCATTGATATTCAATAAACAGATAATACACAATCTAAATACGAAAACAATGGATCGCGTATTTATCTCGGCCACATTATGATTTATCTGTAATATTTTTTTATCTGTGCATATCGGAGTCAGTATATCGTCTGAATTTACTATACGAACTCGTCGTTTGTAATTAAAAAGTGTGTTTTTTTAGTGAACAGTGAAAATGAAGATTTATTACATTGTATTTCGTGAGTAATTTATTAATTATATGATACTAGCGATCACCTACAGTTTCGTTTGGGTGCAATATATTAACTGATCTAGATCTAATGCATATCTACTAAGTGAGCTATTTTTGGTATTATATACATTTACTGTTTACCAACGAAGCGTGACACAAACAATTCTATATTTTTACGCGCCATTTTTTATCTGTGATGTTTTTTTAACACTCGTGGAAATGACATACTGCAAAGGGTAACTTTGATCTACTCTTAATGGCTAATCTAATAGGATTGTGTTTAACACGATATTGGTGAATTTTTTAATAATATGTAAAAAATAAACATAGTTATTATTGGGGGAGGGGGGTAAGACTTAGGAGATAGAAAAACATATTACATAAATACTTTTATGATATACACAATTCCGTAGTACATGACTTGGATGTGTTTAATGGGGTTTAACAAGAAATACACGTGTAAGCACTTGAAATGTTTTTTTTACCAAATTAATTACAGTACATTGACTTTTCTCTACTTTTTATTAATATAACATGCATGTATTTTATTTAAAACCTTTAAAAACCGTATTTAAAATATGTTTAGTACTCTAGAACAACCAATTGTATACACAGATAACTGCGGAGAAGGATTTTTTCAATTATGTATATTCATTTTCAAGTCATGATTTTCTATACACGGATGAGAAAAATTCAAACTGCAATGACAAGTTAGAAGTATAAGGACGACTGTTAAAACAAATTAGTTCTAATTTAGGTCATTATGATTCTGGGACCGTGGAGTACAAACGTGTGTTACTTTAAGCAAACACCGTGGCCTAATGAACCATTGCGACAAATACATATATTCATGACTCAAGTATGCTATTGGAATATCGTAGGAATGCCACCGGACTGGTGTAATTGGATCATCGTGGGCATTCATCAAAGTGTTATTTATCTCGACATCCCATTATTCATAATTGAGATACGTAATCTAAGATTAGGGATGTCAAGTTTTTTTTTAATCCGGTAAGATATTATATTTGTCGTCTTAAAAACAATAAATATTTGTTATGCAACACAATCACTTAAGATATTCATATTTCATAACCGAAAAATATATGCATATTATTTGATATTTTAAGTAAAAGGAAATAATAATTTTAAAGATAACATTGCCTTGTCTTTTGGAAAGAGATAAAGTATTTGTACATTATTTTGGTGTGTTTTTACAATAACACAACGTTTCGAATTTAGTAAGCGTAAACGAGTTTTAAACTCCAGTCAATTGTCTAACCTCAAAGTATAGTAAAAACTTTGTGGAAAAGCGGCAACTAAGTAAGGAAAGAACGAAGACCACTGCATCAAGGCAATGGTCCCGTTGTGACAACCCTATAGTAAATGCAGAAGGATATTTAACATTATCGTTTTCCACCATGTTTATACTGTAATTAGTTTACAAAACTGCTTATTTGATGAGTTCCTAATACTTATCTCTTCAGTAAATGAGTTGTTTAATAAACTGATACACAAGCAGTATTGAAAAGTGTATTAGTATGGTCTGTCTTGTATTGTGAAACATTAGTGTCTGAATCACCTTATTGTAAAATAAAATAAAAAACCTTTTATTTCCTGCAAAGTAATACATGAAAAAAGCATTATAACTATGCGAAATCTACCCTTTTTCAATTTATTAATTTGCCCTGTCTTGAGCTAATTTTAGCCAGTTTGCTCCCGCTGTCCTCGTGATATTATCTTGCCATCTTGTCACCATAATACGTTGTGAAAAACCTTTCATTTTGCATTTATATCTATACATATTGTTGGTTAATGACCCTAATTGGTGATGGTCGGCTACGAGTCTTTCGAATGACCTACATTGTAAACGATTACAACCCCGGATTTCACTATTCGTGTACCCCAAGCTAGCAAAAGGTCTGCAATCTATATATGTATCAGGAAAGTAAATAAGACGTGTCTGTACTGATTAGATTTTTTTGAAAAAATGTGTTGTAGTTATCTAGGTATCCGCCGGTCTTTTAAAGAAGTCTACGCTCGTTTCTTAAAGTATTCGAACCTACGTCCATCGACGCTGTGTCCCAACAATCTATCACGTAATCCACCATCGCTTAAAATATCAAGCAGGTGAAATATAATTAAGCATGATGTAGGTGGTAGAGCCACGCTGAAGCTATTACTGGTTTCAGCATGAATGGGTCGGTTCGCCCGGGGTACTACCACCCGATCCACAGAAACACCGACGTGAAGTAACAGTGATTGCATTGTTGCGTTTCGTCCGGTCAGTGAGGGCGCCGGAGGCACACTTCCCTTTACCATCTCTCCCCTCTCCCCAAACACAGGCTGGCAACGCACTCGTGACTCTCCTGATGTTACAAGTGTCTATGGACGGTGGTGATCACTTAACATTAGGTGACCCGCCTGTTCGTTTGCCGCCTATGATATAAAAGAAAAAAAAAAGCTTCTTAGTTTAAAGACAGCTGTTTTTTTTCCGTCATCTTAGTTATTCACGACAGGAACTAAATATTTAGTTCTAATTACAGTTATTACTTTGTAAGTTATTAAAGTGTTTATAATCTGTTTGTTATTTGCGCGCTATCGGTAATACTTTACCCTCATTAAGGAAGTCCATAACGATTCCTTTATCTTTTATCGGAACATAAATTTAAATGGAGATTATTCGATTTTATAAGTTAGTGTCGTTTATGCCGTCGACGCAAAAAGTTTTGGAACAGTTTACTGTTGGACAGTAAAAAAAAGTTTTTGTGTATCTTTTAAACCTATTTCTATATTTATGATTTTCATCAGTGCGTTTCATTTTGTAAAAATGGTCGTTGTGCTAAGGTTTAATACGAGGAAATATGTTAAGAGACCTGTTGATGGTGAGTGAATCTTAATTAATTTATTTTTAGCTAAAAACCAATTTTAGCATTCTATCTTATATTGGTATCTTACCGCACTTTATGAAAAAACTCCAAACGAATTGTAGTAATTAAATTAATGTAAAATAGTATAATTTTATATTGACATTGTTCTTTAGACTGGTTTGTAACGTCGCGACGCTTCTCTCGAAACTGAAAAAATATTTTTCAACATAGTTAAGTTAATTTTGTAAAGTTTAAGATAGACTAGATATACAAGGTTAAATTTACTTATGCTGAGTAGCTATAATGAAATAATTGACTTTCTTGAATATGCACTGAACGTTTTACAGTCTACATAAAAATTGTGTATCTAATGTGGTTACTATGACTCAACTAAGGACATATATATACACACATATATATATAAGGACATATTTACTACCCTCATCCGGGGTAGTACCACCCTCTTACAGAAAACCGACGTGAAGTACCAGTACAGGCATTGTTGCCTTTCGTTCGGTCAGTGATAGCGCCGGAGGACCACTTATCCGCCCCTCAATTCTCGCCTGCCCGCAACCCTCCCCTCTTCCCCTTCCCTCAAAACACAGGCTGGCAACGCACTTGTGACTCCCCTGGTGTTTGCTAGTGTCTATGGACGGCGGTGATCACTTAATATCAAATAAACCGTCTGTTCGTTTGCTTCCTATGACATATAAAAACGCAATTCCATCATTATTATTTATGTACTAAAGACTACCTTACTTAAGAACTTAGTTACAAAATTCACCACAAACGGATGATTGGTTATCAGATTATATAACAAAAATTGTATAGGTAACGAGTATACAAAAAATGCCCACTTTACCATACACACCATGGCGCTTTTAAGAGATTCTCACAAGGGCGTAGGTGGGATCCTGTGTAATGTATAGTGAAAATAATAATACATATGATAACTGAGTGAATCCATCGAGCAGAAATAACTCGTCTAGTCCAGACGATTCCATTGTGGTACATTGACACATTTAAGTCGCAACAATGCGCTCGCGACTCTACGCGTTTGACATTTCATTTGTCTATTAATAGATAAATGCTCTCTCTATAAGCCTGTATTATCAGATCGATTATCGTTGGCCGGTTATTTTAGGATTCCGTATTTTATTATAATAAAACGGTACACTTATCTATACTAATATTATAAAGAGGTAAAGTTTATGAGTTTGTGACGTTGTGAGTTTGTGACGTTGTAGGGGGTAATCTCAGGAGCTACTGGTCCGATTTGAAAAATTCTTTCAGTGTTATATAACTCATTTATCGAGGAAGGTTATAGGCTATATATCATCACGCTAAGACGAATAGGAGCGGAGCGTTAATTAATAATGTTTCAAAATTAGGGGTTTTTCGCCTTGAGAGCTTCCGCTGCATGTTAACGTTAGCCCAAAGTAGCTATTCGACGCGGACGAAGTCGCGGGCAGAGGCTAGTATTTTATATTTCACCTGTCAGTTGTTTTAATGTATTACACCTTGGGGATTATATTTAAAACCCTTTATATGTAAAGATTAGCTGTGCCCGCTACTACGCTACGTGGAACTTAATGTAAAAAAAAATAGTGATTAATAAAATCAACTGCACGTATCAAGTCCATTTACGTACTTATCTACTTTTCTCTCGTACTTAAGTCGCGTCGTTATTCAAATTACAATAACATTTGATAGAGTAAAGCGATTTTAATGAAACAGAGACTATGTTAATCTTGGAAATGCTATATGATATTTGAGCTTTTATTGTGTCCATACATATAGACATACAGACAGAACATTATAAAAATGATTGAAATGTGTTTTATTAGGAATAATCCTAGACACCTACAACAATTTTTTTCACGAATATCGAAAAAGTGCAGACACTTCAGATTTATTATATATATATAGAGATATGATTTCTATTTTTTTTAATGAACATTAAAACGGAAATGCCACTCTCTCCCAAAAGAGATGAGTCTCGATTGATTCTATAAATACTTGACCATAATAAACCGGAGCGCGTGCGTTGCGGCGCCCGCGCAGTCCGACGCGAGCTTCGACGCGCCGCGATGCGTACGCGCACGTGACGTCACGTCACTGATCACACTGAATCATAGCGTTTTTTTGACGTAAGAAGTACTGCGGTACCGTCGAAGTGTGTTATTGTCATTGTTGACATTTTATTGTCGTGTGTTTTGACAGGTGTCCACAATAATATAAAAGTTCAATTGTTTTTCCAACGTTTGTATGGCGGTGAAAATATGCATGTTTATTTCAACGAAGCGTACTGTTTTTTTATTCGTTTTGCGTAGTTATTTTCGTGGTTCGGTTTTGTATTTCTCTTGATACGAAACGTAGCAAGTGGTCTAAATTATTGTCTTCTCCCAGCCGATAATCTTATTAGTTAATAACTTGTGTCTGTCACGATCTCCATTTGAAAATAGTTATTTTAACTAGAATAATTGTGGACTACGACAGTCCATTTTTATTAATTTTTTGTTGTAACTTTTACAGTTAACCCTTGCAACAATTGTTGCGATTTTAAGTTATTTCTACTAAATTGTATTGTTACTGCTCAACCATAGGAAAGCCGTAATTATATATAAAACAAATTCAAACAACATCTACTCAAAATTACTAATTGAAATAAAGTACACATCACCATCGGATCACAATTTAAAATGATCTGTATTAATTGCAATGTTAAACTTTCATATTTTTTTTTATATAATTTTTTCTAACAATCTCGTCTAATGTTAAATCATCATATGTTCTAAGACGGTAAACTTGTAAAACCTAGATGCGGACTGTCTCTCAAGGGCAGCTGTTGGAACATATCTATGCTGCCTGGTAACACGCTTAATGGTGGAAATTAAATAGCTGTACCACAATGCTATGTTCTCGTCACGATGGTTTTCTTCATTAAAAACTCCGAAACATTTACAGGGCTTTTGGTTATAGTATTCAAACAGGGTAACACGAAGTCATTATCGGTTTAAATAGACATTTTCCGCGATTTACCGTGCGTATTTTTCATTATATTTAGTATGAAAAATAGCCTAGTAAATGAAAGAGGAAACCTGAACCTGAGCAGTGTTTTTGAAGGAACACCGTATGTGGGTTAATATAAAACTGTAATGAAATTGACAATACGTCGTGGGATAGCGTGGTGATTATACCAATATCTCAGGAAGAGACATGTGATCCTACAGTGGAATTAATATAGGCTGATATGATATGATGATGGACATAATATTAAATGTGGATGATTTTTATAGAAGTTGAATTTGTCATTTTTTCTTCGTCACCCTCTCTAGATATTACACAATCTTATTTAGACGTCTCTTTATAAAATTCGATTGAGTCATATCATGAGATCGATGTTGTTCCTAATCTATTTCCTGTTGATATCAATTTGAAAGCGTTAGTGTAATCACTAAGGCGTCGTTTTGTCTACCGATGACTAAACAATGTACGTATCTTCAGAAGAAAATACTCTGTAATGACGTTCGTTAAAAATATTTTCGTTCCGTGATAATTCTACGTCGCAACGAGTCATCCCGTGTCGTCATAGAGAATACCCTCGTACCATATCGTCACTAGCGATTATCAGTAATTTTGGCACACGACTCTACGTTTCGTTCGAGATCGAAAGTTAATTTTGTTTGAACAATTGTACTGTTGTGTCTAGTGTTTATTTTGTTTTAAACAGTGTATCGGGGTAATAAGTTGATTTGTTTGTCGATTAAAGTTATTACTCGGTTAACTTTAAATGTGTGTTATGGGTGCGCTGTGCAGGTTTCACGCGAAGTATGAAATCGGTGAGATTTGTTTTCTTTTTTTAATTTTTACTATGGATCAGTTGAGATTGATGGTAAATTGGAGAAGACGTATATATGTCTTATTATAAGGGATTAGAAAATACCAATTAACGCAGCGTTCGAATATTAAGTTTGGTGCGGAGTTAAACGGCCATATTTGTAGTATCACGAAAATGTCTTATACAGTTTTTTTCTCTTTTTATATTTGTAACTGTTGTTGAATTTCTCATTAAATGATTTCCTTATAATTACTAATAGTTTAATAATAAGATCCATTCGTTTAACTTGAAAGATAACTCGAAGTAAGTTGTAGATAAATTTTTGAATGCAATTCATATAACATTAGTTATATCTTCGTAGTATACACTTTACTCATCCATCTACAATATAAGGAAAAGTCGTGAAAATTGTAACACAGGATAGAAATATTGCTACTATTAAGTATAGTTTTTCATCTAGGTACATGACTTTAGGTATATTATGTTACAGTTTTAAACTCTAATGACCTATAAGCGATAAAAAATATAATTTAAAAAACTAATACAACATAAATAAGCGGCGTTTTCATGCACACTGTAACTCCTTACTATTGAATAGAATAGACATCATCATTAGAAAAAAGATAAAACAAAATTTTACGCTAAACTGAATATAGATGCGCTGAACACAAATATATATGTAAGTAATAATGTATTATATGTACAACATCGAGGCAAGTTAAAGATAAATGTCAATTTTAAATTTCTGTAATGATAATATAACCTTATTTTGAACCTAGACTCTTGACGATATCTAAGCCCGAAATTATGACTAAATTCAGAGTAGCCGAAAAGATTGGTGAGGTCGGTACTTGTCTGCAAAACCAAATGTTTTTAAATCATTCGGTCCGAGGAAGCCGAAGAAATAGCCGTAAATACGGCGCAGTTGGTTAATAACAAAACAGAATCGTCTGTTTACATAAAGTTTAACAAGCGATGCGCTAAAACATTTGTGAGTTCGTGATGTCTTTTTACTCTCCAAGTGCATCGCTGTATAACTTAACGTTTAAATTTGTATTGGTGACTAATGCAGTACGATTTATGCATCTATAATTAATATTATAAAGCTAACGAGTTTGTTTGCTTGTAACTTGTAACTATATATCATCACGGTAAGACTAATAGGAGCGGAACCCCAATGAAGATTGTTTCAAAATCGTTTTCCTTTTGAGAGCTTCCGCTGCGTGTTAGCGTTAGCCCAAAGAAAGTATTCCACGCGGACAAAGTCGCGTGCAGAAGCTAGTGTATATATATATGTACTATACCGACCCGTGCCCATTCCGTTGGGCTATACTTAAGCCATACTTTTTTCTAGAACTCAATCATATATCTCTCATCGTTCGTAAGAAACGTTTTCGTTCGATCACTTTTTCTCCGACTCTGCAGACATTACCCTCTACAACCTCACAAACTTTACCTCTTTATAATATTAGTATAGGTAATTCTGCCGTCTGCCCGTGACTTCGTACGCTTGGAATAGTTATTTTGAGCTAAGACGCAGCGGAATCACTCAAAAGGAAAAATACCCCGATTTTAAAACATTTTTCATTAGTGCTCCGCCCCTAGTGGTTTTAGCGTGACGATATGTAGCCTATGACAATCACAAATAACGTGGATTTATATTGATAAAAGAATTTTCAAAATCGGTTCAGTAGTTCCTGAGATTACCCCTTACAACGTCACATACTCACAAACTTACAAACTCACAAACTTTACCTCTTTATAATATTAGTATAGATAATGTACTAACAGCCGCGTGCATCTTCGTTTAAGTCTGCATCTTTAGAAATACAGTAGAGTCTCACTAATCTAATTATCTCTTATTCTTATCTTATTATCTAATAATCCGACATATTACGCTCACGCTTCTCTTACCTCTCCATGAGTTTTTTTTTCCTCGAACTGACTACGCTATTGACCTGGCAAGGTCTTCACAGCTTCACCTGACTACTTTTTTTCCTCTCTCCATGAGTTCTATACAGTTTTCTATACATTCCAATAATCCGTGACCCCCTGGTTTTCAATAGAGGCGGATTAGTGAGACTCTAATGTAACTAGTGGTTACCCGCGATTTTGTCCGCTTCAATTCAAAAACAAAAACTTTTTGTTGAGTGTAAATGTGTGTGGGGCGCGTGCTCTGCACCTCTTCTTTGTTTTATTATATTTACGCGGAACTCTTTTTTTTAAATAACTGTCAGAGAAAGTTCCGTCAAAATCGGTCCAATCATTTTGGACATAAAACCATACATTATCTTCCTGTAACTGTAACGTAAGCATAAAATAGCGAGATGGCAGGATTTTTTCTAATGTAATACTCACCTTAAATTGCACGAGTTAATGCCATTGTCATTGTAAAAAAAAATTAGGTTAACTAACAATAAAATTAATTACAATTACAATGAAATGTGTACATGTAAATTTATCTGTGCCATTTCCTCATTAGAATTACAGATATAACGTGAACTGTAAAACACGAATGTCCTGTTTCTATTACATTTTCTACTAGCTTTACCCGTGGTTTTGCCAGTGTGTAGGGATAAAATAATGCGACATTATATTGATTTACTGTATGCACATCTGAGTCAGCCTTAAACTCGTATGAAGTGAACTTTAGCTTATTGTTAGTAAATCAATATAATGTCGCATTATTTTATCCCTACACACTGGCAAAACCTTTTTTGCTCGATAAAATTAATTACAACAATTTAATAGTGTCGATAGATGTTATCGATTAAATAATAGCAGCACTACACGGATGATTTACTGCGTCGTTGTGTGAGCACAAAAAAGCGGAAGATAAGTAAATGTATGTATACCTGACGTATTTAAAGTTATTGTGAATATTCTTAAGAATGTATGAAACTTCTTTTATTTCCTTTTATTATACGACTATGTAATAATACGTTTGGCAACCCTATATAGCTTAATTTTAGTACGTAGATAATTGGTTTTTAATAACAACATAGAATCTAACAGGATACCTTGTTTAGTAGTGTTATCGTTATAATTTGAACTCTATTAGTTATTATTTATGGAGTTCTTTGATCTTCGACTTAAAAAAAACTACTCACGTAGTGTTGTTCGGAGAAACTATCGACAATTTATATTTAATACGAGAATTCACAGCTCGATGAAGGGCCATACAAATATTATACTTAAGCACGAAAAATGGCGGGGAGAGCGGGAATCTTTATTAGCTTATTTTTGACGACGTAAGGGATCAGGGGATCTGGATGCGTAGGTCTGATATATGAGGCGTGCGGTCTTATGCACTGGGCTATTATTACCCTAGTAGCGAACCACTATAAGTTGATTCCTCTGTAAACTACAATGTAGTTAATTGTGGGAAGTAAAAATGATAAAAATCATGAACAATATGTTGTTTTATGATTTTAAGGCATTTTTTTTGTAAAAAAAAAACTATAATGTTAAAGTCATCATATACTATTTTAGGTTGAACTTTAACTGCGAATAACTTTTAACCGAGTTGACTTCGCGAAAAATTATATCAGACCTTTTTTGTAGGCCGTTCAATTTCCTACAAAATTATATATTTACTTTTACCACAGAATAGCTCATTGAGTTTAAAATTCGACAAAAAAAAATCCCGTGTAATTTAAATGGGAAATCGATAATCACGATGTGACACCTCTGAAAATTAATATTAAGAGCTCAAACTTTACCCGAATTTTTTTTCGTCATATCTGACCATAATTTCGTGGTAGCTAAAAAAAAATTAAAAGTTTTTTTTGGCCCACCCTAGACTACATATATATTCCTTATTTTTTAGACTTGTTAATTGTTGACCAAGAATCAATAAGGAAACCAGAATAGTTTAAATAATACCTATATAAATGTTTACGTAAGCATGGGGTAAGACCATTGCTTAATTTTGTTGAACGGGGAGAGGGGACGGTTAGAAATTATAAACATTTTGCTTCCGTAATACTTGAACGATACTTTAACTAAAACTGACAGATTCAAGACAAAGAGACGTTTAGTTTGTGTAATGTCTCTGACGTAACATAAAAGATAACTTTATCTCTTTCGCACACGGCTTAACATGAGCATGATAAATTGTTTGTGTTTACTAAACGCTAAGAATTCAGTATGTCCTTTACATGACAAGCTGTTTGCGTTTACAAAATGTAGAATATCCTTTATATTAGCATCCAGCCAGCCAACTGATACGTGTATTGCAATAACAAGTAAAAAGTAACTGATCGTTGTAACGTACTGGGTCTTAATAACGGCAATGATGCAAGTATCGCGAATATGTTTAAGTTAATCGAGGTGTAAAAAATGGATTTATTGTTTACTGTTGACTTTAAACGTAATAAATAAGTAAGGTCCAAATAGACATTACATTTAGTTTAAAAAAAAAATGTCTTTATCTATGTACAACTTATCTATAAAGCCGTCCTGAAAGCGTTCCTTTGTGTAGAATTGCTTATTGAATAGCTGGATTATTAAAATATATTAAAATAAGTATATAGTATAATATTAAATACGTATTATAATTCGACATTCGTTTATAGATAAACTTAATAGGAGTAATTTAAACTTTCTGCTTGATAAAATAACATAACGAAAATATAAACTATAATAACATCGATAGATACTATCGATGAAGTAATAACAACACTACAAGGATGATTTGATTTTTTGCTCGATAAAATTAATTACAACAATTTAATAGTGTCGATAGATGTTATCGATTAAATAATAGCAGCACTACACGGATGATTTACTGCGTCGTTGTGTGAGCACAAAAAAGCGGAAGATTTTGCGTTTGAATAAAAAATCGTAATGTACATACAAATTGATATTCACGGGCGAAGTATTGTACCTACCTGTATTTTTTACTCGCTCATTGTGTTTTCGTATAATAATGAAACTATCAAATGATTTGGGTATGTGATTTTACATGTCTAATTATTGATAGGCGATTTAATTTCATGTTTTGTATATACAGTGGATTTTGGAGACGGGGTAGTAAAAGCAAGAATTTTAATCATTGGAGCTACAGAAGAATGTTCTTAGAAAACTGTCCTTGTTTTTTTAAGATATTTCCACTTGTGTAGGTACACATATTAAAAAAAAACAGTCTGCAAGAAAATTGGTAATCAGCACAAAACTTTTTTTTGATGCTAATTGATTATGTTTCTTATACTGAACATAATACTCATCGGACTTGCTTAGATTTGAGTACTAGAAACATCAAAAATCATTAAAAAAAATACTTTTCCTATAATTTAGATCGATATATAAGGAAGCTAGAATACAATAATTCTGGGTTAATTCACTATTTCAATATTGTGTGATACATGGTATGGAACTATGGAGTTCAGTGGTTGGAAAACTGTGGCTTGTGGGCTGCAAGCGGCTCTTTCATTTCCTTAGTTGCGGCACTTCCACAAAGTGTTTAGTGCAGACACAGAATATTGACTATTATCTTGCCTTGTAAGAGCCGAGTAAACATTTTTGAAACGTAAGCCTACAGAAAAGAGGCACACTTTTGGAAAGCAAAAATACTATGGGTAGTCGCTCGCTTTTTTTTTTCGAACTGACTACGCTATTGACCTAGCAAGGTCTTAATAGTTTCACCGGACTATGGTAGTCGCTCGCAAAATAGGCATATTGAAAAATGGCAAGCTAGAGAGTGGTTTTTTTTAAAATATATTTTAGTAATTTTGGATGACGAGTATGCCGACCACTGCCATAGTTTAGCAATTTTAAAACCCAATCGTTTTCATTGTCAACAGAAGGCGAGTTTGAAACAGAATGGTTGCAAGCGGCGGGGTTGGGTTCTCTCGCGGCTCCGTTCCAAGCCGGGTTAGAGGTCACCGAAGCTCAGTTAGGTGAGGCTGTAAGACCACTGCCCAGGGAACAGGCAGCCGCTGTGAGGAGACGAGTGAGGCGGCTCAACAGGACCGTCAGAAGGAAACGGGCCGCGTCTAGAGCCAAGAAGCCTGATATCCGGGATGTTTTCAGAGATTTGGAGGTTAGTCATCCTTGACATATAATTTTTATCGCTTTCCGTAGAGAAATTGAGGCTATCATGATACTAGATTTATTATTTTAGTAACATGTGTCATTATATGTATATTTTCACGAAATTGATTACATTAAAAATGTCGAGGCTTGTTTTTCCCCGAACATCAACTTATTATATTAGAAACTTTCGCGGCCATACACATAACCTCACTCATTGCTATTAATTGAATTCTACGTATTAAGCCCGCTTTCCATTGGTAAGATATACTCAAGATATTTTTTATACAGTTTTTGTATATTCTTATAATGTAGAGTATTCTTAATATAATTTATTCTTAGGGATCACCAATTCCGATTATTTTATTTGACATAATATGTTATAATAATATCTTGTGTCTGATTAATACACTACTAGACATTAGGTAAAAATCCGTCACAAGGACTCAGTTGTTGTGCAAATTTTGTAGATCGCGGCATAGCTCTCATTGCTTACAATTTCTAACCTTTTGATGTAGTCATGATTTTCGTTATACGAGTATACTTAGTTACTATACGGCAATTGCAGTCGTTTGCTGAAATCGTAAAAAAAAATGTCATAGTTTTCTTTTAAAATCACATCAGGCAGAGCCGTCTTAACTCAAGAGTGAGATGAATGTAAATAAATTGAGGACAATAGTATTAGCCACTTCGAAAAAAAAAACTTGAAAGCATCTAAATAGGCAGAGTATGCAGAGTAAGAGTAAGGGCACTAGATCATAAGTAGGTGCATTAATGGATTTTAACGACAAAACAATGTTATTCACTCAAAACGGTTAAAAGTTATGAATAGTTTTGTTACTGAATTCAATATGGATCTAGAATCATTTATTTTGTTCTTTCTAATCTCCGGGATGACTGATTTGTACACACCGGCGCGACGCGGCGCAGTTTCCTGTTACTAGGTTTTGGTAGTAATTTTTATGTGTCGTATCCACATTGTGGTTTTGAAGATCGACTTTATGAAGTTAATACGAATGCCAATCCATTGTTTTCTGTCTTACTCCAGGCGGCTAAAGCAAAATGTGATTTCGATTTTTTAGTCGACTGTATGGTTTTTACGCCTTGCTTGAGTTTTATCAGCAGTAACACAGCTACAAGAGTACTGTGCGACGCCTGCAAATATAATTCTCAATTGACCTAAAGGGGTTCTAATTTTATTTTTCTAATTTTAAAGGGAATGATAAATATCTTACAGTAGCTTTATTATCGCGTGTCAGTGTACTACAAGCTTATAAATAACTATTGTTATGTCAGAAACATACTCGTCTGCGGTCAACAGTTAATCGATTTGAGATCTGTATGGTAACTTAGGCAATCGATGACATTTATTATATATGATCTAATTGTATGTAGATATAGAGATATCTAGTGTAGTGTTTCAGAAAGTTGAATTTTATTAAGTAGCTAGGTTGATGTTAATTGTGAGCAGATTACAAAACGTTAACTTGGAAAATAAAATGGACACGAGCTGATAAATTATTGACAAGATGATTCAGATTTGATGCGATAACCACCTCGTCTAGTACTATGCACGAAGTTCGTTGACCAGGCTTGTATCGTCTTTACGTCTAAGTACTAGTATTTATTGAGACCAGTATTTTTCTTAGAGATAAGGAGACATGATTTACTTCACACATTATCGATTTAAAACTTTGCTAGAGACAGTAACGTCACAATAACACATATTAATATCATAAAAATCAAGGGATTTTTTGTTTTTATGAATACGTTAATTTCTGAAACTACAAGTCAATTACAAAATTATATTTAAATTCTACAGTCTATTTATTGAATAAAGTTATATGTTTTCTAACATTACGCTGTAACTATTACGAGTGAAGCAGTAATCATACAAAATGTAGGTCAGATATAACAAAAGAAGGGAATGAATTAATAGTGTAGGCTAGTCGTGTGGCGGCATGTGGTATCGGGTACTAAAAATTAAGCGTAGGTGAAATCGCAAAACATACCTACTTTTATTATAAGAACGTCAAACTTTTACGAAATCGTATTAGTATTTTTAAAGTCAGATATAGTTTTTTCAAAGTGTCATTAATTGAAAGTGGTAGTACAATGGCAACAACTGAGAAATGTAATTTAAAAAATGATACAAATATTTGGTTAATTCTCAAAAAAACTATCCATTGCTATATATATAAATATAATACGTGAAGCCTAAACTTTGTATCCCTTTATGAGAGAAATGCGCGAACGGATGAACGTGAAATTTGGCATAGTTAAAGTTTATATGGAGGAGAAGTGCAGAAAGCTATTTATTTTATATAAAATGCATTAGAAGTACATTAAATTAATTAAAATATGCATTACTCACACTACTGCTTCAATTTTACACAACATATACACACATGTAAATAAAAAAGATATTTTGACATCTGTCAATAAAGGACTTCAAAAAAGGTTGTGAAGGAGGTCGCTATGCTCGACTGTACGTATTATTTTACTTTTACGTTCCAATTACCCTAATAAAATTCAAACTTTAAAAAATCAATGAACTATGGTCGAATGTCGACCTCTGGGCGCCCACTAGTATATATAAAAGTGTGTTACGTTGAACGTTTATTTAGCTAAGATAAGATAACACAGAAGGTGAATAATATTTGGCCATATAGTCAAAAATTAAATAGAAGTTACTTAGAAACCATTAAAATAACTTCGTAAATGTCGTGTAATTAATATGTAACAAAGAGAGAGGTATTAAGGGCAGAGATAAGTTACATTACCGGTCATTAAGTAAGCACGTAATTTGGCTTTAAAGAGTACGCTAGTGAGGGAAAAGATATTTATACATATTTTGAACGAAAGCGAAGTGACCCGAATCGGTAAAAAAATCGAGGTTTGTAATTTAACTTAGAGCTTTTAAACTGATTTTTTTTTGCGATTAGAGGAGTTATTTACTAGTTAAAAATCATGATATTAAGTATTAAGCTTGAACGGGTTGAGCTAGCTCGGGATTTGTAGCAAATAGCAAGCGCTGGATTAAGTGCTTGATTTACAAACTCAAATTTATTTGGTGTAGGCGCGGAACCCGTAATCTTTGCTACTTCTATTATATCGCTGATTGATTTCTGATTGCATGTAGTCATTTGAAGTTAGTCCAACTATTTACTGAGGTAAAACTTCTTTACGTACGCTTGACTTGGGGAGTGAGCTGCTGAATGCGTGACGAGAGCGTTACCAAAAATGTGATTGGGCGAGGCGATCGGAAGTCGAGAGGGAAATATAAGGTAGTGGAGATAGAAAGGAAAGAGTTACGTTTCGTATTATCGGGACGGGTCGTTATTGAGAGGACTGAGTTAGAGCGCCTGGAGTACCAATTTATGCTCTCAACTTTAGATCAGTGCACTATTTGTCATATGTGTACTATTAGGCAAAAGAGTTCATCAGTTAGTTCTGCTACAGTTGTCGAAAGTTGCGAATTTTCTAAAGACAGGAAAGCGCTTAGCTAGGAAAATTCCGAACGTTTTCATAAAACTAGAATAAGTTAATTTAACTCAAACGTCGCGTCGTATTGAGTTGAGTTATAGAAGAAAGAACATAATATATATTAATAGCTTCTGGTCGCGGCTTCACTTTTATTGATATACGTAAAATTGACTATTTTACTCGCTGAGTGCAATAATGCAGTTTTCTAAGGGTGTAATTTTTTTTTAATGTATCCATTACAAATAAAAACTCAAATCTTTTATTTTTATAAGAGTAGTATAGATATATAGATAATAACAGTTGTTTACAAATAGTTTATTGTAACTATTCGGAGACCCGATCAGCGCTAACGAATCATCATCACTAGATGATTGACGAAACAGCTAATGTGTGTTTAATTATCTGCCTTTAGGTCGTCGTGTTCAATACGATGGTGTTTCACGTTCCATTTCTGTACGAACGAATCGTGTTTCAAGAATTATTTAACAAGTGAATTTGCGTTCGTTAGTCATTTTTGTCAAATTGATTATGAGTGTCGAATTTAGTGAAAAAGTTTGCAAAGTGAACTGAGGGTATAAAATACGTGGGCGGATTGAGAAGACGAGTGACTAAAATATTGACTGGGCGCGTTATAGCGTTGGGTAATAAGAAGGATTAAGACTGTTATATTGAAATATAATATTAAGTGAATCAAAAAAAATAGTTAATGGGAAAAAAGGTGATTGTTTTTTGTGTTTAAGGACTAGACTGTTTTCCGCTTGGATCAGTTTGGGTTACGAACGGTTGTTTCTCCAGGATTTCTTTTGCTTCTCAGTGTATCTTCAGTTGTTCGGGATAGTTTTTAATTATAGTGTGTTCAGACACTGTCGATTGACGTACGTTTGCATCATTGTGAATGAATCGGAGCTCTCAGTGAAGGAAAACATCGTGATGGTGGCAGACTTTTTAAGCCCGTCTGGCTACCTACCATCCTCATGTTGAAAACTGCTACTACTACCAATTTTTTTTTCTTCTCGAACTGACTACGCTATTGATCTAGCAAGGTCTTAACAGCTTCACCGGACTACAGGACTACAACTACTACTATGTTGGCCACTCATAAAAATAAATAAATAAAACTTAGGGAGCTCACACCGATGTAGCTATCGGTTGGCAAGATTTTTTTCAATTTCACTTCTTACTTTATATATTGGGTACTTAAACTAATGACTTTATATATCTGATATATACGCTATATTAAGGTGAAGTTTCATCAAAATCCGGTTAGCAGTTTTTGCGTGAAGTATTAATACACATGATAATATTTTACGAGATTACAATAAAAATGTAATTCGCGTTAATATACGAAAGTATTTAATTACAGATTACAGAATATACGTAATGTACAGGGTATATTTGAAACGGAGTATTTATAATTTAGTTAGAAAACGGAAAGCGGTCGATTGTTAATTGCAGTTCGTCCGGTTAATTTCAAAACTGAATTGAGTGCGAGTTTCGTTGCTGCGCGGTGTGGCTGTCTGTTTGTTTGTATTATGTTCCCTTTGTATATTTGCACGGTATGATTTGTGATTTGCTCAGAGGGAAACTCTACGAGAAGATGGTTACCTGTAAGGGTGTGGCGTTTGTTAAAACGTATTTTATAGCGTTGGTAAGTTTATTTGTTATTTTACGCGATCGTAAATCTGTATCTACTGATTTATGTTGATTATTTGTTCGACTTAAGTGCGATGTATTATGTTAGTGCGCTCAGAAATCGCGATATTGAGGTCTGAAAACTATAATGCTAACAGTTTTTGTTCATAGAAAGTCGTAACTATATCATGATAGTTCGATATTCTCAAATAATATCGCTTAATATGAGTTAGTGCGCTCAGAAATCGCGTCCAAAATTGATGTCGGACCCGTTTATTGTTAAAAATTTCGATCGTGATTAATTCGTAATGAACTATAGCGTAATAGTTTGATATTCTCTCTTCTAAACCAATATATACGTTTATTCCAATTTAAAAAAATCAATTGATTTATATTAAGAATACAAAATATATAGTTTCATTTAAAACTAGCAGCTACCCGCAACTTTACTTGTTGTTGTATCTTCAAAAGTAATGGCATCATAGATTGTTCTCGTGTAACTCTTAACGGACAGTGCTAGATAGCCTTCAGATGGTAGAATTTTTTATAACTTTTGGACACATCGTAATTTTTTGGGTAAATTTTATCAAAATATATAAAAAAACACAAAACACGGACGGACAGAAATAGTAACTGTAATAAATAACAAATCATTCGTTTCATAATAATATTTATATGATTATTAAAAAAAAATGACACTTTTGCTGTGTATAAATGCACGTAAACAAGATAAAAGTGAAAAACACATGTCTTGGAATAAATCCTAAGTAGCAGGTGTGACGTTATGAGATTAAGTACGAAGGAACCAAAACACGGAGATAAGATTATTGAAGACTCAGAACTTCATAATTATGTAATGTTTTTTAGAGCAGTTTGAAGCAAACAAGATGTCTTAGATATCTGACATGTTATTGTTACTGGAAACGGAGATCATTTTTGTTGTGAATTTGTAATTTGTACGATTTATTAGGACTAACAAAAATTGCTTCAAAAAATTTTACAAAAATTTTTGGACACGAGTTCAAGTATATATTTTTGTCGCTTTGGGAGCGTTAGCGTATTATTAAGTGACAGTTGCAAACGGGGAGGTGGTAAGCCGAATTTCACTGAATCTCACGTGGTGTTGCGGCAAATATCAAGTAATTTTTTTTTGTGCAAAAAATAGTGTAAAAATATGACAAAATTAGATCAATTTAAAATGTAAAACATGTTTCTGGACTAAAATGTCCAGGCATAATTCTGCTATATATGAAAAGTTATTTATACGCACGGGTCAGCTAGTTTTCAATAAATTTAACGTTTTTACACTCAAAATACATATTTAAAAAAATCTCACGTAAGATTAGTGGGAAGGGAAGGGCGATTAAATAATCCTCAAAAACGTCCCACGTAGTTTACTGGACAAGCCATTTCATATTAACATTGCGCTATAAAACGAAAGTTTCGTCTTAATTTTTCACCTATATCGCGTAATTTTAAATCTTTCATATCTTTTAAGGGCAATTTTCACCTAAGTTAAATTTCCGAAGTAAATAACA
This sequence comes from Antheraea pernyi, assembly GCA_015888305.1. Taxonomy (NCBI): domain Eukaryota; kingdom Metazoa; phylum Arthropoda; class Insecta; order Lepidoptera; family Saturniidae; genus Antheraea; species Antheraea pernyi. The sequence goes on along the minus strand of MU160058.1, from coordinate 72,052 downwards.
TAATGATTTGAATAAAGGTTAAGACAGAATTAGTTAAAATAGTTTTGCAAATATTTTTTTTTTATATGTAAATCTCATCCAATCGGAAATTTTTGTTATAGGTATATCAGTACAGAAATACAATACATTCGACGTAATATAACATACGTATTAGATCGATACGAGTGTAATTATGTGTAGAATGTGAATGTGTAACTCCGTCGTCTGATTACGTATAATTAATTTGTCAAGCCGGTCTGTCGATGCAATCAATGATTAGTTCTCATTGCCTCTCATAATCATATATGGTTATATAGTGCTTATTAAAAAAATCATAACTTCCTATATTGCGTTATGTCAAACTTGATTAATTGCACTCAGTTTTATTTGTCCTACTAATATTATAATTTAAAAAAATCTTTAATGAGGGATTTTGATGCAAAAATTACTGGATTAATTTTGATAAACTTTATAGTTATATAGCTTCATTAGAATAACACGTAAGTTGTCATTCATAAATATAGTTATTATTTAAGTTAATCAATTTGTAACGATAAATGACAAGTGAGTTTGAATAAATCATGGCTTCGGTAAGCTATCTCGTCGTGCGCTCTATAAATTGTTAGTTACACTAAGATAATGTATAGTGTCATGATTTATCTATATACCTATGAATAGGCAGTGGGGAAATGGTTAAGAACATCTCCTTCCTTTGTTTCTCAACCGATTTTCTTGTTCCTTTTTTTATGTTGTAGCTATTGACGAGCTTTAGCGGACGACGACGCCGACTACCGTTGAAGTTCGGCCTCTGGGCAAGCGCTCCTAAAAATAAAAACGCAGACAAAATCGCGTCGATTGCTAGTATTTTATAATTTATCTATAAGTTATTAATATTTTTACATTCATTGATAGTAAGTAACTTATTCATATTGTTCCAAAGTATGCAATAATCGGTGTCACCTTGTTTTTTTGTTACCTTCACACGAAGAAATAAAGCAAAGCCTTGCCGAATAGAACGAAAACACGAAACGATTAATAAAAATCAAATGAATCGTGCAGGAAATATGTGTCGTTTATTGTTTTCTAGTGTTTTTTTTTATCGTGTTCAAGGTAACACCGGTAGTTGTAATGCTCGAGATCGATCGTTATATGTAATAGGTAATATACGGCGTGTATGCACACGCAGGTACATTATGCTCTATGCCGTGTATCTACACTAGTCACTGCATAAACGAGCCTTAATGTGTAATATCTGACATGTTATCCCAGTATGAAATTGAGATGAACTACATATATTTGAAGTCAATTCATTCGTCATTTATTGGTCTAATATATTCTAAGCATGAAAATATATGTAATTCTATATTAAGGCGCGCGCTTGCTCGCGCATTTAATTTAATTCATTTAATTTCATTTAATTCTAGTCGTGATAAATATTTATTCGTAATAAAGAACCTGACATTGGGATTTATAATATTAGTTAGGATTCTAGGTTGTTTTTTTAACTCTTAACTGTAATTTTATACTGTTATTACTTTTTTCCCGGTTTTAAGCTACATTTATATATAAATATACATATATATATATAACGTATCGTAAGTTAAGTATGCTTGTGCATTCCTTAGTGAAATGATAACGATTCCTCTAAAACTGCCATTGGCTACTTTTGGTGTACTTTTTACAACATATATTATATACTTAAATTACATTCCACTTTACACATGACTACTAGATGGCGTTAAAATAAATTTTGTAGCTTTCGAACTAATAAAAAAAGAATACATGGGTTTATTTCTTTGTCTTTGTTGTCTGCCGTAAACCGTATATCAAAACTTATCATTTAATCTTGAACCTCGATACATACTAACACATGATTGTCATTCAAAGTTAATTCTCATTCAACTCAACTATAGAATTATTATTCAAAGCTCCCGTAGGTGTCTGTCTGTCAACAATTCCAAGTATAAGATGCCTACACGTTTCACTTACCATTCTGTCGCATACATTCATAATAATTTTATTTTAATGTATTAAAGTTCTTACTGTGTGTACTGGAAGATCTTGTATTATGAAATTTTCCAATATTATAGTCGTACAATTAGACGGATGTCCATTGATCTTGAATTTGAATGAATAAATTAAATGAGTAAACCCATTATTTGATTCGATATGGTTATTTGGGCTTCATATTTGAGTAAATCATTATTTACGTGACATTTTTTTTACATTATAACTGTGTTCTCACTCCGGTAGTTGTAGATTTAATGGTTTTTTTTCTATACTTTATAGGTTTTTAGCGTTTGATCAAAATCTCATATTATGATATAAGTATATGACGATGTATATATGAATGACGATGTATTCTAAGATGGTAAACACGCTAAACCTAAAGGCAAAACTAGCTCTCGGGGGGGGGGCTCTCAAGTATAGCCGCCGGAACATAGTAACTAGTGTTTTTGACAGATTTTTAACTTGAGGGTGGTAGCTATTCCGGCGGACTTAGAAAAATCGCTACGGCTATGTTATGGTTGCGTCACGATATTTTCCTTCGCCGGTAACTCCGACTCAGTTGCCTGTGTGACCTCCGTCAATAGTACCATTTATTTAATGGTTTTTTTTCTATACTTTATAGGTTTTTAGCGTTTGATCAAAATCTCATATTATGATATAAGTATATGACGATGTATATATGAATGACGATGTATTCTAAGGTGGTAAACACGCTAAACCTAAGGGAGGGGGGGGGGGCTGGCTCTCAAGTGTAGCCGCCGGAACATAGTAACTAGTGTTTTTGACAGATTTTTAACTTGAGGGAGGTAGCTAGTCCGGCGGACTTAGAAAAAGCCCTACGTCTATGTTATGGTTTCGTCACGATGTATTCCTTCACTGGAAACTCCAACTCAGTTGCCTGTGTGACCTCCGTGAATAGTGCCTTCTCTGATTGAAAACTACTGTGTCTTTTTTGGGCCCCTGATGACGTGTACGCAAATTCTTATGACGATCGATTGAGTAGGGAACACGTTCCGTGCAATGGTGTACCACCAGTGGTACACGTTTAGCTTGACCTTTGAGTCACGTGTACCACCGATGGTACTCCTTAAACTATACCTTTAGGTAATGTGTACCACCAGTGGTACACGTTAAACTTGATTTTCAGGCCATGAATACAACGGATGGTACACATTAAACTTGATCTTTAAGCCACGTGTACCACCGATGGTACATGGTTTGATAACTATTGAACACGAAAGAATTATGTCATGTTATGTATAATGTTGTAATATAATATTGTATGATATAATACGTGACGTAGTCCGGTGAAGTTGTGAAGGCCCGTAAGGCCAATAGCGTAGACAGTTCGAAAAAAAATATATATGTTAATACATCTATTTTTTGTCAAAATATCAAATAGTCTGAAGGACATGTCAGGCAAAAATGGCTTGGCACGGAACATGCGAAGGCGTGAAAATGTAACAAACAAACAAACTGATATTCGCATTTATAGCATTATTTAAGATTGTTATTATAGAAAAAATCAAGACAACAGAAAGATCACTTTAATATTATCTGTACAAATAATGTGAAAATTAATACAAAAACAATATTTCCCACACTTTTCCTCCGGAAGCTGTTAACGATTTTCAATCAAGTTCCAACTAGCTTGTCAATACATATATGGTGCCTGCGAGAGCGTGCATTGATAAACCAGTCCGATATGTAGCAACTGACACATATTTCTGTCATGGATTCAGTTAAAATAGTTGAGAATCAGAGACCCCCACCTTATCAAATCAGAATATGCAAACATTGCATATTCGAATATGTAAAATTGTTAATCACATTATCACCAATCACCATGGACTACTTGGAATACTTTATTTGTACTTTTTAGTTGGTATACTGGCGAACTTAATTTAACAAAGGATTTTCTTCGTAGCGGTATCGTGAAAAAAATTAAAATACTAAAAATAATAACAAACATGACCATAATAATTCTGAAATAACTGAAATACGTAATATAAATATTGTACTGAATAAATAAAACACTTTACAATAAAACTCTACTCATATATACATCAATACAAATATATAACAATAATAAAGATAATAATAAAATGTAGGCACAACAAACGTGAATTATCAATGCAAATTTTAAAATTTATAAACTCTGTCTTCTGTTTATAAAATAAAAATCGATGTAGTTGCATTTTAGAGTTATACATAGTTCCAATATCCTGAAGTTGGCGCGGTCACGCATTCCATAATCGTATGGCAGTTATCAGGAATAATTTTATATAAAATATAGATCTGTGCTGAGGAAGAGTACAATAAACAGAACATCTCATTGCATTAATATATAGCGTGAATATCTTCTGAATTCCTTTGTAATAACTGTTTCAGAACGTTGTTAGTTTATTGGTCAAGCGCAAATACATGGTTTCGTTTAGGGCAAGGAGTGAGGGTCAAATTTTGTTCGATTGCGACACAATGAGAGTTATAGCTGTCTATGGCAATGGTCTGCAAACTCGTCATCCAAAAGAGTCAAATATAAACAATACAAAACTGAAATTTATATAAAGAGACTTTTAAAACTTGGGCTTTGTTTTATTAGATATGTTTTATCAAAATAATTAGGATTAAAAATACACTCTCAAGCTTGCCTTTGCTCACTGTTTTTTTGCGAGCGACTAACCGTGGTATTGTGTCTTTCTAAAAATGTCTTCGATCAAAAATAACTACATAAAACGTCACGTACAAATCGAAGCTAAAAGCCGTCCGCGTAAATATGGCATGTATGTCCATTTCCGTTGTTTTTGGATTACGCTTTATTTACTACCAGACACAGTGCAGTGACTTTGTTGTGCTGTAATAAAAAAAAAATTGTTGTTAAAAGAATTTGATAAAATTTTATTTCGTGTTGTATAAAATCGAGTGTTGAATAGTTTCACTGAAGGAGTATTGTTTTGCGTTATGAATTTAGTCAAAATAAAGCGCTTCGGTTGAGAATCGGGTGAGGGAAGGGGACCAATTATACTTATTGTTCCACCTCGTATCTATTTGTACTTATCATTAGCCCATTATACTTCAACAACGCTAATCTGAATATCGTGTACGAGCACTCAATTATTTATATAAATAAGTTAAACAAATACTTTACACGAATGATTTACTCGATGTCTGTTATTACGCAAATCGCTTGGTATTAAAATAGATGGGCTATTTTTATTCACTGAATTCGTTGCCAAAAGTATATCGCGTAATATTAAAAATATATATATATATAACCTACACATGGTATTGTTTGTTGTTTTCGAAATTACTGGTGAGACACCCATCATTTTATTTGCCTATTGTTTTTATAATTTTAAAGTGAAAAATGTTTTGCGTGTCCACAAATTTTTCGCCCATATATCGCGTGTCGCATTACAGCCGGCATGTTATTATGAATTCCGTACTCAATAGAGTAATCTGCGTAATAACGTAATAACGCAGATTGAAATTAAAATGTATAGTTGAGTATTTTGTCTACTATTGATTTCCATTATTATTCCAGTTTTCCAATTATTAAGTTAAGATTAAAAGCTATTATAATACCCTCAATCATATCATTCTCCGAAAATTTTGATTTTAATGCTTACGATCTCAAAAAAGCTTCACCGTGTTTACATTAAACCACACAATCTTTTTACTTTTGATGTGTATATGATAATTTTTTGACCCCCATCAATATAAAACTTAATGCCACCTGCGTTAATTTGAAACTACATGATCTGCGCAGTACTTGTCACTTCCGCGCTGTCTAGACTCGTTCATAACAGATAACTCAACCGGCATTAGAAAATTATTTAATTTCACACCCTTTTATAGTCACGTGAGTAACACGACGTTGGTTTGACCATGTCAGTTAACTTTTTATAGCTTTTAAGGAAACGTTGAGGATTTATTTTTTATGAACATTCTAAATATTCTTTTGAGATTAGTCATATTTGTTTTACGAAGTTGCCTATAGTTACGTTTAGGAGTAAGTATATGACGAGTAATGTATTGACCCGCCTATTATGTATTTCGCAAAGCAAGAGCAATGGTGGTCTAACAGGCTATATGCCAGCCACAAACAAACATCAGTGAAGCGGCGATAGTGTTGTTATCTACTCTGTCTGAGTGTGCTGCGTAGGAGGAACAGCGCCGCGTTCTGGCTGTGGCGGTAGGGCAAGATTTATCGCTGCCGTGTGTGATTTCGGCCATGCTCAGCAGCGAAAGGCATGGCAAGCGATTACTTCCTTCTGCGAGGAGGTCAACTTACAGAAGGAGGCTGCGGAGAGGGCCTGTGAAAAGGTTCCTCTAGGAGCGGCCCTTTCCGCCAACGGAGGACCGGTAGGAGGAAGCGGTAATTCGCTCGCCTCTTCCCGCCACCGTAACCGGACCTGAGGAGATAAGCCGGGGGCCCGTCTCCTCATTCCACAGGTCTGGCTGACGATGGAAGGCAACTGGAGTTTACTCAATCTGTCTCCCTGTTAGGCAGGAGCCCGGCGGTCACATTCCGCCGGGTGGGCCGTTATCCAAGGTTGAGTAGCTAGTACGATCCCTTACCACCGCAACAAATACGGCCTGTCGGTACAACGTGGGGCTTTAGTCCGTGCGAGTCGGACATAACCTACTGTCTTCCCCGGGAGGGTGGGTATCCATAAGGGATTTCCCAATGATAAATTATAAAAAAGGGTAAGTAATTTGAATCTCCCGATATTATGGAGTTTAGATGTAAGGAGAACCATCTCTGTTTATGGAAATGTGTCCGTATGTACTAAATTAGGATGGCGCTAAAGTAGCAACAGGGTTTATTTTTGTTCAATAATTTAAAAGTTTTATAAAAGTAAATACTCAAGAATCACTAAAAGTTATTCTCCCCGACAGCAGCGAAAGCACTTATTTCAAGTTATATATACAAAGTTATTTTGGGCTAACTATATCCTTTGCCTATGATATCGCCATTTAGTGCTGTGAGCTGGACACTTTTTCAACATGTCCTCCATATGAGACAGTTCTCTCTACCTCTACCCTCTATAGCCAATATGAAAATTATATGTAAACATTTCTGATAACACTTTGCATTTTTCGAAATATTTTGTAAATTTTCAATAGATAATTAGAATATAAAATAGAGCATTATTGTTCAAAATATGCTATACTAGCACATGTCTTATATTGTATCCATCTCCGCTTATGTCAATATGAATGATGACACCATTATCTTAGTGTAACGTAACTGCTTATTCAGCACACGCTGAAATAGCTATCAGATTTAAGGATATTTCAAGAACTTCCTATGGAAGGGCTTTGAAATTCAGATCGATCTACGTACTATTGTACGATGAATAATGGTGGGGTTAAACACTGTAACGGACAGTGTTGAAAACACAGGTTCGCGTCCGATCACCGAAGTTAAGTAACGTTGGGCGCGGTCGGTACTTGGATGGGTGATCGTCTGGGAACACCGCGTGACGTGTCGTTGGCTTTTTGTTGTTTTTTTTTTAAAGTAAAATGTTCCCAATTTCCAGTTTTACTTCTAACGCGTGTCTTTACGACATACCCTCTTTTTTTCAAATTTACTCGATGTGTACCGTTACATCTTGAACATTTTAAACAAAACCTCTGTTAACAAAATTTGCTTGGTAGCTTTTTGCTTGATAATAAACACATCAAGTTATTCCCAGAAACTTTCTCGCTTATATAATTTAGTAAGATTTAATAATACACATAACAATGCATAATCAAATTAGTATCTATTTATAGTATGGTATGTTGCAGAACGATTAGATAATATTTTCAAATTCTAAGTATTATTTAAAAGTATAATTGCCAGTCATTCTATTAGCTTTCTCTTGGAATCAGCAAATAGAGAAAGATAACGAAAATACATAACGTCAAGTCCGTCTGCTAACAATCACGACGTGTGAAAAAGTAAGATTTGTTTATTTCGTATGAAACACATATTTAATGAGACTAGGAAACACGCTCAGTTTGCTTCGTCAATCTGTAAATGTGGATGTTCGTGATTAATTTGCATTAATTTTTGACTGGCTTTTATGCTTTTAGCTTTTAATGGTGGTAGAGCCACGCTGAAACTATTACTGGTTTCAGCTTGAATGGGTCGGCTCGCCCGGGGTACTACCACCATCTCATCGAAAACCGACGTGAAGTAACAGTGCTTGCCCACCTCCCCTCCCCTCTTCTCTCTCTCCCTTAACCCTTCCCCCCAAAGGGTGGCAACGCACTTGCGACTCCTCTGGTCCATCTCTGGTCCTCTGACCCATCTGTTCGTTTGCCACCTATGGACATAAAAAAAAAATTATCTACGGTTTCGGTTGCTAGATTTAAACTATCGCTCGGGAATTATCCCTTTTTTAGAAGAAGGGTATCTTTTTTGAATCTCTGACAACGTGTATGATTTTTTTATAATGACTTATCGAGCAGTTAAGGGGTGAAAGCGTAACTAACAAACTCATATTATTAGTAAATGATGATGATGATCATAACCAAAAATACTTTATTGAATTTAGGCCCCGAGAAGGCACTTGTGAACGTCAAAGCTACCACCGGTATGGAAAACGGCAAGAAACTCGATCCGGTTTATCTCTTCATATTTATATATCTTTATATATACATTTCTTCTGTGCGTGTGTATGTCACTGAACTCCTAAACGGCTGGACCGATTTTGATGAAATTTTGTGTGCGTGTTCCAGTGGATCCGAGAATGGTGGTCCGTAATTGGACCCGGTGGGTGGCCTGCGGTTGAATTTTAGACATATATTTTTTAATATCAAGGCAGGACAACGTCCGCCCGGCCCGCTAGTGTTATATATTTTTACAAAACATAAATAGTTACATTCGTTTTTAGTGATTGTACAGAGAGGGGCGTCAATTCCACATTTCACAATCGTTTACACATTTATCCACCCTGTAATAAATAGCCTGTAGACATTAAAACCCGCTTGCCATGGTTCTTGAACTCGTTATCCACCCAGTTACCAGAGTACCAGGTTCTCAACCTTTTCAACGTGTGTTGTTTATTAAAATCAAAACTTTGGTCTTGTTGCAGAATTCGAGTGGCAGTGAGCCGAGGTCGCGTAGTGCGACTCCCGACTCACTGGACTCTCTGCCGAGTGGCGGCTCTGGCAGCCCACCAGCAGAATGGGCAGACGCTGCGACACCACCAGACTTCGTGTAAGTACTAAAAATGATATATTATTGTATTTTTCATTATAGGATATCCTTCCCCGATAAACATTTACCAATTCACGCAGTTACTGTAAAAGTATTTTATGACGACAATATGACGTCCTATATAGATTGTAGACTTCTCGGCCATAGTTTTAATTATAGGCTTCCATTTATCATCAGACAAAGGTGCCGTCAGTTTTTCGTCTTACAATTAAAAAAATTGAATTTTCATCTTCAAAATCACCAATATGTAGGTGTCTTCGTGCACGTGATGATTAAACTCGGGGTCTTATATTAATTTCTGGTTTGATTATTTATTAGTGAAGTTCTCCTATATTCATTATTTGTTCTCAACACGAGCAGAATCGAGATATGTACTTATTAAAGACTTGTCCCGGTTGTTCTTTCAACTTAATGTAGTATGACTCGTTTATTTTTACCTCTTGTTAGCTATAAAGCTATTATACAATTTCGGAAGAAAACTAATGATGAACAATACTTCAACGGACGCGAGCAATATTAGGGGTTTGGTAGTACTCGCGTCCGCAGGAAGTGTACCTCTAATTCCTCTGCACATGTTTCCCGGGTGGTGCTAATATGTAACAGATTTTGACTGCTCAATGTTCCTAGAAAGAACTAATTTTGGCCGCTCACTGTTCCTAAAGAGTAACAGATTTTGGCTGCTCACTTTTCCATGTAAATTTAACACAAATAGACTAATCTATATACATTTACATATAATAAAAATGTAACTGACCGCTGTCTGTACATGAAGTATATATGAGAAAAACTATTATTAGGGGTCTTTATAAATGCAATAGAACCCAAAACAATGATTTTTAGAATTTTTGTCTGTTTTACAGCTAGTGGTAAATAAAGATATAATGGTATTTTAGCGACAGTTTCCCCCCGCCTGGTGGTACACACACGCCGTTAGCGCGCACGCCGTCCGCGCCGGCTGCCCCGCGACGCTCGCGGCTGTCCCCGCCGGCGCCGCACTCTCCGCCGCTGCCGATGCACGAGCTCTTCAAGCCCAACGATCTCCACTGGGCTGACATCGCCACAAATACAGGTCAGTTCCCTCTATTTTTGATACACCTTCATTAGCTTCACGTGTATCTATCTATCTATGATTTAAATGGATCATTTTAAATTTAGCATAATTATCAAGGATCCATGATAATACAATAATTTTATAAGCTTATTCCAAAACTTTAATTAATTAATTATTGATTTTTTTAAATTACTAAAGACTACAAAAAACTAAAATATAACAATAAGAGTCAACCAAGGTCGAAATATCCAGCCAACTGAGATATAATGCATGATATCATCCCAACTAATATTATAAATGTGAATATGTGTGTTTGTTTGTTACGCTTTCACGCCTTCACTACTCAAGATAACGTTATGAAATTTTGCATACACAATATTAATTAACAGCTTAAAATCATTTTTGTACGCTTTCACGCCTTCACTACTCAAGATAACGTTATGAAATTTTGCATACACAATATTAATTAACAGCTTAAAATCATTTTTGTAACATGTGCATATTTTAAAAGTTATTGTTAAGGTTCCAAATGTGTTGTTGATGACAAACCTCATTTGGCACGCTTTTTGTATTTATATATCGAATGTACACGTTACATATTACTTTTTGTGGCGTGCGCGTCGTACTTACAATTGTCTTTAAAGAGCGCTTCTGTAATTGTACATAGTCTCACAATTCTATAATTCTTTAATACGATTTTAAAAAAAAACGCGTGCGGAGCTGCGGGTACAGCTAGTGGTAAATAAAGATATAATGGTATTTTAGCGACAGTTTCCCCCCGCCTGGTGGTACACACACGCCGTTAGCGCGCACGCCGTCCGCGCCGGCTGCCCCGCGACGCTCGCGGCTGTCCCCGCCGGCGCCGCACTCTCCGCCGCTGCCGATGCACGAGCTCTTCAAGCCCAACGATCTCCACTGGGCTGACATCGCCACAAATACCGGTCAGTTCCCTCTATTTTTGATACACCTTAATTAGCTTCACGTGTATCTATCTATCTATGATTTAAATGGATCATTTTAAATTTAGCACAATTATCAAGGATCGATGATAATACAATAATTTTATAAGCGTATTCCAAAATTTTAATTAATTAATTATTGTTTTTTTTTATCAACAAGTCGAGTCTTTAAGTTAGTAAAGACTACAAAAAACTAAAATATAACAATAAGAGTTAAACAAGGTCGAAATATCCAGCCAACTGAGATATAATGCATGATATCATCCCAACTAATATTATAAATGTGAATATGTGTGTTTGTTTGTTACGCTTTCACGCCTTCACTACTCAAGATAACGTTATGAAATTTTGCATACACAATATTAATTAACAGCTTAAAATCATTTTTGTAACATGTGCATATTTTAAAAGTTATTGTTATTATCTATTAAACTGAAAATGTATTTTTACTGAATGATATTGTTACTAACTGAAGACAAAAGTATCCTGAAAAATATAGATTTGAAAGTAAGAATAAGGTACCATATAATAAAAAAGACAATTTGGAGGTTATTTTCTTTTTTTTTTAATTATAAGAAATGTGAAATATTTCAGAGGGTATAGAGTTACTGGGCTACCAAAGATACGGTACGGTGCAAGGACCAAGGATAGGAAAGGAACGAATCAACGGATCAATATTGAAAGACAACGATCCATTTATGTGAGTAAATTGTAAATTTATTTCACTAGTTTTCCATACTTTAAGCCTTTTCATTATCGGAAGACAGAATAAGAATTCACGTTTCGTAATGGGTCAGGTATTGTTTACAAACATTCATTTCTGCTGTACCTCTGCCAACGCCATTGTGTATGTCACGTTTCGAACGTTCGAGAAAACTAAGTTGTAAAAAAATAAGTAATGAAATAAATTGCTCAGTGGTTTATTAATTGTAACAATGTGTTTTTAAACTTTGAAGAGAAACCAAAACTAAGAAGGGGCTTCTATCTGCAAGAGATGTTGTTAAGGGTTTAAATGTTTTGGGATCTGATTATATATATATAAATATATTTGTTGATACAAGTGATATTTTATTATTCATGAACAAAAATGAAACCAAATATATGGCTCCTGTCCATGACGGGCTGAACACCCGTTTGCCCTTCCTTAAGTGCGACCCTGCTTATGTGATATATATTTAGTAATTATAAATGGGATGTTATGAATATATACCATACTGGCTCGCTACCACCATACATAATAGCGATGAAACTGTCATAGTGACTCTTTATTAAAGTGTCTCCTTTCGGAGTCAGACACTGTAAAGTAAAAACAAAACTTGTGGAGTGACTTACAGGTTTTGACGATTACGACTGCCCATATTTGTAATATTATTTACCAACTCGGTAATGGCAGTAATACTCTAAAAGAATGGTTGCCAAAATAAATAAATATGGGCAGTCGTAATCGTCAAAACCTGTAAGTCACTCCACAAGTTTTGTTTTTATTACAAGTATGTTGTGATAATTTCAATGTTCTCTATGTATATATGTACAAGATGGTGGCCATGTTGTTAGAACTGTCAAGAGATTTTTTGTGGCATCTCAGAATTCATGCTCCGTGGTATCATTTCCCATCCACCTTACTTGTGCACAATAACCGAACTATATTACGTAAAATATGCTGAGCTGGATTCCATTTTTTTTTATTGTGGATCGGCAAAATGACTGCACTGTGCCTGATGGTAAGCACAGTACAATCCAAAAACAATGGCGACCACCGAGTGACGCACTATCCATCGCTGGTCGCCGCTGTCATGCCGGCCTGCGAAAAGCTGTATATACACAGGCTGATCCCGAAACGCGACCCGCAGAAGCGAATCACTATGACGGGCTTTTTCGCCATATACA
>MU160058.1:17020-51921 GCA_015888305.1 Antheraea pernyi | reverse complement strand
CGCTCTTCCCGCCCAGGTCAGTTATATTGACTGAGTGACATGGAGGATGAAGAGCGAACTCATAGACTAGCCAATTTATTTACGAAAGGAACATTTTGCAATATCTAGCTGCAAGAGATATTTTTTTGATCAGTTAATATTTTGTTACCGAGTACCAGTTGATGGATGGTCACCGCCGTTCTTATGGCTTCAGTTGATTCAATATTTTATAAAGGGACTGGGAGAATTAGATGTCCTTTAGCAATTTGGGTTATTAAAATATCATTTTTTTTTGTTGTTATACTTTATATATGTAGTTTTATATTGTAATTGGAAAATAAATCCGTTGCCATATTTTTAAAATGATTTGTCCTAGTTTGTCCGCTTCTTTGGTACTTATGTAAATGTTTTTTAAAATTTATTTTTTGTAATTTACCGAAAGGGCGATAATGTATTAAAACGAAGTTCGTTTTTTCTGATATTTAATATACGGACGTGGTACTTTTCATATCTTTTATTTAAAATGAATAATTAATTGTATTTTGTAGGATGTTAACTCAAATTATTTTATGGGAATATCATAAGTTGATTGTCTGTTGGGTCTAGAAGTTTCAAGAATATGAACAATCAAATAGGTTACGTTATTGAATAATAGGCTAGAATTAAAAAAATAGTAGTCGAGTGGTTTGACCAGTAGTATATCGATTTCATGCTCGCAAGCTTAAACCTCATAATATATCAACGTAGTGTTTAAATAAAAAAAGATACGTGATATTTGTCAAAACCTCCTCTCTGTCCCACGTGAGATATAGTGTCATTCGGCTTGAGACCTTTCCTCTACAAAATCGCTCACGTAATTAATGGATACCACCTAATGTTTATTTTTAAGAAACTATATATGTATTTTGTCGATGATATTTTTTAAAGTTATCTTATTTATTATTCCATAATTTCAAATTCAAAATATGTAACGAAATACGTTTGTATGGAAATTGACGGTGAAGGAAAACATCGTGAGGAAATCATTACCTGAAAAATATTGTTATGGTGCCAACATTACATGTGGTAAAAATATGAAATTGTTGATTTCTTATAGTTTAAAGTCACTAATATACCATGGGCTGGTGTGGAGATTATGGTATATTCTATGGTCCTGTATCGGGTATTTCACAGGATAATGTGATGGTAGGAATAAATTTGTATCTCTCTTGATTGATAAAAGATGGATGACTTAAAGTTGTCATTTGCAGCCTCCTGATCAAGCAGTCAGATAGCTTGGAGACCCAACTGGCGACGGCTGCGAACAGCTGCCACGTGACCGAGGCGCTGATGAGATGGTGTGAGCAGCTGTGGATGGTACCGTCGTCTTTATTAATCGCCGCACAAAGGAAGCCGCCGCAGCACCGACGGAACCATCACACCTGAGACGGTTTTACACCGGCTCGAAGGACCTGTAGTACGGGAACTTGATCTTGAAGTGAAACGTCAAGGTCACTGTTTACAAACTGCACTGGATATTGATATTCCTTAGGTGATAGCACTGTTTAGATTACAAGAACCTTCTCGAAGCGTATAAACAACTATTGTAACCGCTTTGAGTTGAAGAGGCAAATAAATATTTATGGGTAAAATGAAATACGAGTGGCAAAGAACTTTATTATCAGCTTGAACATCTGTAAATCTAGGAATATTAAAAGTTAGACGTTCTGCTTCGTTCGTGAACTGATGACGTCACAGCTCATGAACGAATGTACGAAGTTGTATTTTTTGATATTATAAGAATAGTATAGCGGAGATGCAAACTTCAAAGTCGTATTCTATTTAATGGACCAATTTAATTTTAAGGTGCTCACTTAAGTATTACATAATTTAAGATACAATACAATATATATCAGTTATTTAGTGCTGTGCTTAATATATTATCTAAACAATATTCAACGCGTTATGTCTTTTTATTTTATAGATTTGTAAAATATGTGAATGAGATGCCAAATAATTGTATTTCTCTACATCTTAGTGATATATTTTTTTCATATACACTTTATTCCAGTTACGAGGCTACACTATTATATATTACATATGCATGTGTTTGTTCGTTTGTGTGTGTGGTGCCATCCGAGTTAGGAATCGTGTAGTTACCGTGTGTTTGTTTGTTTATTATGTATCAAAATAGATTTTAATAAATCGTTTTCTTACATTTTCATGTAAACTCAAATGTATTGAAATTTGAACGAAGGACGTGACATTGCGCAAGATTGAAAGAGATAAACGAACTAGAGATAGCGATTATTAAGCAATCCGAGTCGTGGTCTGTGAAATCGATCATGAAAAGAACGATGTCTACGAATCGATTATTCAAAAATCAGTCTCTTAATTTTTTTCTTTTCTATATAAGATTTTTTATTTATCTAGAAATTATTGTAAGGTTTTAATTTTGCCTAAATAGCATAAAAATCAAATCACGATTTTATAGTGACAGAGGGCGATTCAAATGCTTCTTTAGTACTTATGTAAATGTTTTTTTTAAATTTATGTTTTGTAATTTATCGAAAGGGCGATAATGTATTAAAACGAAGTGATCTAAAGTTACAGTTCGTTTTTTCTGATATTTAATATACGGACGTGGTACTTTTCATCTCTTTTATTTAAAATGAATAATTAATTGTATAATATTTTATAGGATGTTAACTGAAATTATTTTATGGGAATATCATAAGTTGATTATCTATTGGATCTACAAGTTTCAATAATATGAACAATCAAATAGGTTACATTATTGAATAATCGGCTAGTGGTATAGGAATTTTAAAAAAAGAAGTCGAGTGGTTTGACCAGTGGAATATCAATTTCATGTTGGCAAGCTTTAACCTCATTATATACCAAGGCATTTTTTTTTAATTTGAGTACATTTACTAATTAAAATTAGTAACACTATCGACTGACGGTGAAGGAAAATATATTGTTATGGTGTATGTGGTAAAAATATAGAATTGAGGCATATAAAATCAAAAACAGCTAAGTGCATAGAGACCGAATTTGCAGGAAACGAAAAAAATGTTTATCTATTCTCAGAGTTGGAGTTTTACTTATATTCAAAGTTTCAATTTTAGGGAGTGGCATAGGCTATTGATTTTGCCTGCCTATGGCCATCAGCTCTAAAAGAGAAGTTCAAGAAATTAAAAAATGCGATAATTCCTTAACTGTATTTTATTCTTACTTTACTTCTTATTTGATGACTTGGTTGTACTTAAATGTATTTGATCCCAAAATCAATTTTAAAACGAAAATTAAAAGGCTTTAGCTGTATTTTATTTCTTGTAGGAATTAAATGGTGATTTGCAACCAATAAGACTAGATGGCTCCATACTCAGTTCATTTTTAGAACTTGTGGCACTTAGCTGTCTTTGATTCTATATGCCTCAATTGTTGATTTCTTATAGTTTAAAGTCACTAATATATCATGGGCTGGCGTGGAGATTATGGTATATTCTATGGTCCTGTATCGGGTATTTCACAGGATAATGTGATGGTAGGAATATATTTGGATCGCTGTTGATTGAAAAAAGGTAGATGACTTGAAGTTGTCATTTGCAGCCTCCTGATCAAGCAGTCAGATAGCTTGGAGACCCAACTGGCGACGGCTGCGAACAGCTGCCACGTGACCGAGGCGCTGATGAGGTGGTGCGAACAGCTGTGGATGGTACCGTCGTCTTTATTAATCGCCGCACAAAGGAAGCCGCCGCAGCACCGACGGAACCATCACACCTGAGACGGTTTTACACCGGCTCGAAGGACCTGTAGTACGGGAACTTGATCTTGAAGTGAAACGTCAAGGTCACTGTTTACAAACTGCACTGGATATTGATATTCCTTAGGTGATAGCACTGTTTAGATTACAAGAACCTTCTCGAAGCGTATAAACAACTATTGTAACCGCTTTGAGTTGAAGAGGCAAATAAAGATTTATGGGTAAAATGAAATACGAGTGGCAAAGAACTTTATTATCAGCTTGAACATCTGTAAATCTAGGAATATTAAAAGTTAGACGTTCTGCTTCGTTCGTGAACTGATGACGTCACAGCTCATGAACGAATGTACGAAGTTGTATTTTTTGATATTATAAGAATAGTATAGCGGAGATGCAAACTTCAAAGTCGTATTCTATTTAATGGACCAATTTAATTTTAAGGTGCTCACTTAAGTATTACATAATTTAAGATACAATACAATATATATCAGTTATTTAGTGCTGTGCTTAATATATTATCTAAACAATATTCAACGCGTTATGTCTTTTTATTTTATAGATTTGTAAAATATGTGAATGAGATGCCAAATAATTGTATTTCTCTACATCTTAGTGATATATTTTTTTCATATACACTTTATTCCAGTTACGAGGCTACACTATTATATATTACATATGCATGTGTTTGTTCGTTTGTGTGTGTGGTGCCATCCGAGTTAGGAATCGTGTAGTTACCGTGTGTTTGTTTGTTTATTATGTATCAAAATAGATTTTAATAAATCGTTTTCTTACATTTTCATGTAAACTCAAATGTATTGAAATTTGAACGAAGGACGTGACATTGCGCAAGATTGAAAGAGATAAACGAACTAGAGATAGCGATTATTAAGCAATCCGAGTCGTGGTCTGTGAAATCGATCATGAAAAGAACGATGTCTACGAATCGATTATTCAAAAATCAGTCTCTTAATTTTTTTCTTTTCTATATAAGATTTTTTATTTATCTAGAAATTATTGTAAGGTTTTAATTTTGCCTAAATAGCATAAAAATCAAATCACGATTTTATAGTGACAGAGGGCGATTCAAATTTTAATATCGATTAAAATAATCGATTTTATGTATGTCTAAAAATCAATTATTCAATCTCAGGTCGCTATCCCTAAGCCGAATATCACTCCCTTCATTCCAACCGTCCTGTGTTATCGCTGCGGGTAGCTGTGCAAATACTCGTTTCCCATATCTCAACTGTTTTACAATCCGATAACATGTAAAATAATTGAGAATATAAATGTATTGTATAATCCTGAACCAGTGTTATAATTAATATTAAAAATGATTAGTTAAATAATGAGAATTGTTCTATTCGATCAATTTATTTCGGATGAACTGTATGATATTTGTTAATATGGTGCCTTGCAATGGATATTTTAAACTTAAGACTACTTCAATCACAATTCTTAAGTCGACTACATAATTATACAGATTTGTAATTGCAAAAATTTCTAGAAAATCAGTCAACAGTGTATTCAGATTCATCAGTTTCATTTATCCATACTTGTCTATTATTAAAAAAATATTGTATACTACCTATATTATATATTTCATTTATTGTACTTTAATTCTAAATTAAATTAAAATACAAACAATAATAATATTATGTACAATAATAATATATAATATTAATGACATAAATATTGTGTTTAGCTTTAACACTATATTTCTATCAACAATACACTTCTTTTCTAAATGTTTTTTTAAGTCAAAACTAGTACAGAGGTTGCTAAGTATCAGTTTCCAATGAGAATTCTAAACGTTTTGTTGATTTTCTAGATTTCTTATTATGTATTTCACACTGTAATTATGTAGTCGATCACCAAATTGTATATATATTATTGTACTTGATTAAAAATGATTTACTTACCAATAATATTGACTAGGCAAGCAAAGACTGACTTGGTGTATATTAATTAATGATATTTTAAGTGTATTTACTTCCAGATATTATAATAAAAATCATATATTACTTACAAATAAATTATTTTTATTTCTCTTGACCTCACAAAACACATTACATTGAAATAACTTTATTAATGAAAAATTTTTTTTTTGATGACGTAATTCATCGTACATTATAATACATTACAATACAAAAAAGGCATAAAAATATTCGTCTCTAATCATTGCCTTGTTCTACGTCTAACTTCGTTCGTAAAACTTTAGTGCTTTTTGTACATCGCTATATAAAGACAACTTTAAATCGTTCGCGTAAAGTTCTATTTGCAAAATCATAAGTTTGTAGCATAACTATAACTACGTATATAGGTGACTTTTGGGAAATGAGCGTCACTTTTATGAGACTGTGTCCTTAGGTTTTTATATGTCATTGAATACAAACAGTATCGGTGTTATAACAAAGAAGTTAAATACGTATTCAACCCTGGCTTTAAAAAGGTCTCATATTAAATGCACCGCAGTCGCTGAATATTCGCCATCTTGCTCTTTTGTCTCGCTTTGGTTACGTTAGGTTAGACTTGCGAAAGAAGGATAACGCGAACTTGCCTGCAGCGAGCGCGCTGCATTTATTAGGAAACTTTATTAAACCAAGTATTTAATACGTATTTAACATTTTTGTAATAACACCGTATATGTTTTAACATATGATAAGTCCTTTATTTTATGGGAATTATATCATTTTGTATCATTAAAATTAACAAAGTATTACATTTCTGATTCTTCTTATCAGATAATCACAATTATAGAGCTATTTCAATGAAACTATTAAACTAATATTTGAAATTTTTAATCAAGTAAACTGCCTCATTATCCGCGCCACAGAGAATCCGACCTTTATCACAGTGAATTGTGTTTATTGCTTTATGTAACACTGGCATTAAAGAATTCACCGACATTGTTTTCTTATCTTCTAATGGCATCAATGTTAGTTGACCATCTACTGCTTTACTTTTCGTCATAGCCTCCATATTCCACTCCCAAATCTCCCCTGATACTGATGACGTGATGAGTTTATGAGGATTCTCCGGGTGGAACTGCATCTCGGTGACTCCTGCGGCATGGGCGTTCACTAAAGATGTAGGGAGACTGTTGTCACGCAGATCCCACACTGCGAGGGATCCTGACTCGCTGCCGGCTAATACTATGTGAGGTTGGGTTGGGTGATTTACAATGCAAGTGGCAGCTAATTCATCACCTGCAAGTAGGAATGATGCGGCTGGCTTATCATTTGGTGATCTCAGATCCCATATTTTCATATGACCACGGATATTGCCAGTTATCACCTGAAATAGAAACATTTGTAAGATAAAGAACTACTTCATTACTTTCCTATTTGATGTGGTAAATCCATATAATGTAGGAAGCAAATATCAATTGTATGTAGCTTAGCAGAACGTTGTAGCGTTATCATAATATTGCAACTTTGTTTTCTGATGGTTTTGAAGGAGATAATTAATATAATATACCTCACTTCGAGTGTTGACTTATTATAAGAGTAATCTATGAATTGTCCTTCATTTGTACTAAGTGATCAAGCACTGATGCGAGTGAACACGAAACAGAAACAAAATTAATATTAATAAAACCAATAATAGACGTAAATAACATTTGGTTGTCTTTTGGGGCAGAGTTTTTAATCAAGCTAATTTTTGCACCTGTTTTCTGAATAAAACAGGACTTGTGGAGTGCCATTTCAGATATCTCATGTAAATTATGTTCATACCACAGTTAGTTTATATATGTTTATCGCTACAATAGTACTATATCTAACACCATAATCACTACATTTGTTTTACACTTCAACTATTAGCTCACTCTTTCTGCTATATTGTCCTTAAAAAAATGTTAGTCATGAAATATAATATATTATAAGAAATCTTTTTTTTTCTATACTTTACCTCATTATGCTTTATAAAACAAACAGAATGTAATGAACAGCTGTCTGCTCCCTTGATGGATCGTGTAATATCTCCTCTCCTCCCACCCAAGATGTTAATGACTCCATCTTCACCAATACTAACTATATCACCTTCGAATGTGTCCGCAGATGTGCAGGAGCATGGGTTAGCACTGTAATTATGTAGCATAAATAATATATAATAATAATATAAATACCAGCTAACACACTGCAAGGTATAAATAAACCTTTGTATGCTTTGAGCATTATCTATACTAATATTATAACGAGGTAAAGTTTGTGAGTTTGTGACGTTGTAAGGGGTAATCTCAGGAACGACTGGGCCGATTTGGAAAATTCTTTCAGTGTTATATAGCTCATTTATCAGGGAATATTATAGGCTATATATTATCACGCTAAAACTCATAGGAGCGGAGCAGCAATGAAGAATGATGCAAAATCGGGGTATTTTTTCTTTTGCAGAGCTTCTGCTGCGTTTCAGTGCAAAATAACCATTCCACATAGGAGTCACGGGTAGAAGCTATTAACTAATTATATTATCTATACTAATATCATAAAGAGTTAAAGTTTGTAAGGTTGTAATATCTGGGGAGTCGGAGAAAAAATGGTAAAACATTTCTTACGAATGCTGCCTTAACGATGAGAGATATATGATTGGCTAGTGATTGAAATAGGTGTATTACATTAATAACCAAAAGAGAAAAGTATTTCTCTCGTATTTAAGTCTCATCATCATTCAAATTACAATAACATTTGATACAGTGAACTGAGTTTTATGAAACCAAAACTAAATGTTACTTGAGATAGATATGATAGATGCAAGGTTTTGTTGTGTACACAGTTCTTTAGCAGATATGTGTATTGAAACAAACAGACAGACATATCTCGAAATTATTGAAATGTATTTTAATTACTTATTCCAAGACACCTGCAACAATTTTTTTTCACTAAAGGCTTAAAAGTACAGACATTTTAGGGTTAAATTCTTATTATATGTACAGAAGAAGATAAAATATTTTAGCTTTCTTCTGAAATATACATATATGGGAAAAATTTGTATAAGAGTTTAATCATTTTTAACACTAAACCTACCAGTAGCGGTCAAATTGACGTTTTCAAACTTTTTATCCAATTTACACATTTTTTAATGTTATAATATTGTTATCAAACCATATGACAATTCTTAGAATATGCATATAATATTTTCTTCAGTCTTTACTTTAAGTTATTTTTTTCTTTTTCCAAAAAAAAGTTGTTATGTGACCTACCTACCGCGGTCGGTCAATAAGACCGGCGGGAAAAACTGTTATAAAGTTATTTCAAAGTAAATTTTTTATGGTTATCTCAGAGTCCATCGTATGATCCATAGTTAATCCCTTGCACGTGTAACGGATTAGCGCACTTGGCCCCGCCTACGGCAAGATGGCCGACTGAGCGCTATTGTATAGCGGCGCGCGCGCAAGGTGTCCGCCGGCACATTTGGATTTTACTATCGGCGGACATCTTGAAGAAGGCGGCAACCACCGTATGGACTGTTAAGTGGGAGATGTAATTATTGTTAATTAATTTTAAGTATAAATATTGTTGTTGTTTGTATTCAAAGAACATTACGCTGAATTCTTTGTAACCGCTCGCAAATATAAGTTATTATTTTATTATCTGCCGTTGTTTAACTACTAGCACATAGTAAATCATATCTATTACTGCAAGTGGTATAGAAGCCTAAGCACTACACACACTATATCACTTCACTTCACTGGTGACCACCAACAAATCAACCAATTATCTGCATTGAATAAAAAAATAAATGAAACTTTTTAATTACCTGTCAAATAGACCGCACGCGGTCAAATTGACGGCACGCGGTAGGAATAGATATACAAGAATTGTCGGTAGGTTTAGTGTTAATGTACCATTTTAAAACTGATATCTATAAAATTTCTAAAATATATTGAATTAAACTATATTTGGGGCTGCATTAGAAATTCGCATCTTGAAAAAAGGGTTGAGGGGGGGGTGAGTGGGGTGGGGGAAGGGGCTGACTACCCCTCTAAACCACTTCCCCGCCGCGGAAAGTTATAGTTACTGAGATATTCATGATCAAAGTTTTGAAATTATGTCTCCTCCGAACAATGATTGGTAATTTTGTATATCAACAACATGATGACTTTTAAGTTTAAATTCAACAGTTTGTACAATACTATGTCTATATATTAGTAGAGAAAAAATTATTGCTGTAAAAATGAAAATTTTGTGGAAAAAAATAAGTTTGAAGTATTTAAAGCTCTTGTAACAGTACTAAAAATTATAGTAATTTTGTATAAAAAAAGGTTGAGTATTCAACTAAACAAATAATAACTTGAATGAGACTATGTATATCTAGGCATTAAGGAATAAATTATTGATGGAAAAGCATAAATCTTGAACAATAAAAAAAAAAAATTTACAATAAACTTCTGTCCTCATTATTCACTCAAATATTTAACACTTGTTATGTTTTCACAATTCTAACCTACATAGAGAACTAGGGCGGGAGTGAAGCTACGCTTCGCTCCAGCCCTATTCCTCTATTAACCTAACGTGACTTAGTCGGATTTGCTTGGACCAGTTCGCTCACACGCCTGTGTTATGTGTGGAGAGGCTTTATGATCATACAAATAACTTATATTATATTTTTTTCTAGGATTGAGACAGTTGACTTTTGATTAAACATAGTAGAAAAAAAAAACAGAAACACCAGATCAGGAAAACGTTCCATTTTACATCATACAAATAATTTATATTTGATTTTTTTTTTCTGAAATAATAGTGAACAATTATAAAACAACAATAAATATATAAAAACAACAAAATTATAATATTATAAACCTTAAAAATGCGCTACTGAAGGAAAAATCATGTTCCGTTACACATAACTTCAAAAACATATAAAAAAAAACTATGCATCTCCGCGGGCTGAGGGGGGTGTATTTTGAAAGGGGTAACCAACCCCTATAAAAACAACCCTTAACAACCCCAAATTCGTGATGCGAATTTCTAATGCCAAGACCTATATTTCAATGTTTTTGGAGAATTAACTATTCAGGAAGACAGAATAGATGTAATGATAACCTAAACAGTAAATGAATGCAAACAAAATCATGCTATGGGCCTCTTCAAGATACTGCATAGGCAATATCTTCATACAAAGTAATGGAGATGATAACAAGATTTCTTTAATTCAAGTTTGTACACATCTTATCGATTTTCCACCTTTCAGGTCTTTACGACTACTTAGTATATTATATACGTACCCATAATTGTGTAGTTTCTCCCAAGTAAATATCTCTCTCAGCGGCGTTTGCTTCTCGTAAGAGCTAACTTCTAATAATTTAACATCGCCGGTGGACAAGGACACCGCAATTTTGGTTTTATCGGTGAATTTTATTTGCGTGACATCACCGTCCACAGGGTACTCGGAAAGTTGCCGTGGATATTCCACCTCCTCATCTTCGCTGGGACTCACGAGTGCCCAAACTTTAACGGAATTCTGATCATCGTCCCAACTACCGGTGAAAAACCATTTCGTCTCTGCGTAATCTTCAGGTATCCATCTGATTTTATTTACCTTCTGCGATACAAAAGTTCCTTGCACGTCAAGCGGCATTTTTATTTGTTGATTTGTGTCCTGTAGGATTTTTGCAAAACGATCATAAACACATGTTTTTTTAGAACTCGTTCAAAACTTTCAAACTGTCAATTGGTCAACTGTGTCAAGCATAGATAAGATACTTACTGAGAGTGTTAAGTACATTATAGCCGACATTATCTGTGGTATATTTTAGGAACAAAGCTTGATATTGTATATTATTCCACGTTGTTACACTGAAAATTTGTCACAGTTGATATTGGCGCAATTGCCTACATAGGCAGAGGCCATACCCGAAAAAATTTGAAGTCGGTTCAATATATAAACATTTTTATTTTTATACATTTATATTTTTACATATGACAAAAACTATACAAGCAAGAAAAAATCAATAAATATAGGTTATATAAGTCAGATCAACTTCTATATATTCTTCTTACCAGTTAAATTGGTCTGCAAGTAGCACACTAACAGTTCTTGCTCAAATCGCAGCTTTAGCTTTTATAACGCGATTACAACTGTGATTATAAATTACAACCTGTATAGTATTCATTTAGTATTGTATTGTAGTCATTTTTTTGCTCAGAATATAGCCCTAAGTTTGGTCTTGCGGATCAAAATATAATAAATTGATGTTACACATATAATATATATAATACGTATTTATAACAAAATTTGTGTTCCGCACAACAATATTTACAGCGATCGAAAACTGTGGCGCGGACTGTACTTTGTAATATACTCTGTGGTATATTATAATGTCATTGCCACAGAATAATATTACTCCCAGCGGAGGTCATTGCAATTAGGGATGTGATAGTACAAAAACAGCGATGTTGACAGCGATAATCACATCGATTTAAAAATATCGATATACAATAAACATTGATGTTTTTGCTAGCAAATGAAACTGTCTGTAGAGATTTTGGCGGGATCTGGGAATGCCATGTAGTGGTCTTTATATTTTATCCATAGTCTTGTGTTATTTGGCTCTATATTGTGCAAGGTTGTTGATGCCTGACGTAATATAGTTTGGTTATCGTGCACAAGTAAAGTGGCACGGAAATAATACCACGGAGGATGTATTCTGACTTGACACAAAAACTCCCAGGAAAGTTCTAACAAGATGGCCATCATCTTGTTACTTCATTGAAATTATATCAAGAAATATCGTTACTCACTTGACAATGGCAATAATAGTCTAGTAAAAGACTGGTTGCCAAAAATATAAAAAAATTATCTGTTCCGTTGCTGGTACAGGAGTTTGCCCGCTTTGGAAAAAAGCCTTTCTGAAGCCCTCCCCTTTCCTTTTTCCCTTAGGGATTGCAAAGAAAAAATATTCCTACGACTTACTTCGATGATGTTGGTCAGTATTATCAAATGTAAAATAATTAAATTTGGTAATTATCTAGTCCCTAGCTAGTACATCCAACGCTAGATGACCATTAAGAATATATTACCATTTCTTTATTTTATTTCATAACAGTATGTGTCGATGTTATCCAAATCAAAAGATCTATGTATCCGCTAAACACCGATGTTTATTTAATATCGATGAATATCGATATCCCTAATTGCAATATAGTATGTGTTTACGTTGCAATTATAAAGTTGTGTGCAAGAATATCGATGAAATGAATATGATAAAAAATAATGAACAAGTAGATATACTTATCTAATAAGATATTCATTTTATGATAAAAGAGTTCCAGAACATTCAAATCATATTCAATTAATTTCAGTACCCTCAGCAATCACTATCTGTTATAAACAGCTTATAGGTTTGTGGTGGAAATTGTTGGAAAAGCGCGGGAAGCATAAAGTTTGGCGGTCTTGTTTTGTGTTTGAAATTTAACTAATTTTTTCATTTGGATAAGGTTTTCATTAGTTTGTATATATTTTAAGTAATTTATAGTTTTTTTATTAGTGTATGTTTATAGGTAAGTTTTTTATTAATATAGTATAATAGTTTAAAACCTGTAGTACATAAGTGTGAATCAGAGAATGGAATAGCGAAACGAAAGGAAGCGGAAAAAATTTACAGCGATAATATGTCAATAGAAAACTATAATAAATTAACAGAACTCATCAAGTCGACTAAAGATTTGTTTAGAAGTAAAAAAATTGAAGGCTGGAGAAAATTCTGTCTTTCTATTACTCCTAATACTAAATCTTCTATTGTCTGGCGCAATATAAAACGATTTAGATCTGTTTTATCTGATTCTAATCCTCCTATGCCACGGAATATGTCTAGTGAATTTTTAGATCACTTAGCTCCTCCTTATGTTCAATCAAATATTATGTTGGATAGTCTCATCTGTCCTTCCAATTCATATAACTGTCTTGAATTCAATGACTCTTTCTCACTTTCTGAATTGAAAGCCGTTTTAAGTCATGTGAAAGATTCATCTCCTGGTAGAGACGGCATATCTTATTCATTTTTTGTTAATGCCAGTGATTATACTCTTTCCTATTATTTAGATATAGTTAATATAATTGTATTCCGTGGTGGAATCATCCCACCTTCCTGGAAATCACAAATTATTTTACCTATTCTAAAACCAAATAAATGTGCATCTGATGCTGCTTCATATAGACCAATAGCTCTTTCTTCTGTTTTTGGAAAAATTGCTGAACATTTGGTAAAAAATCGATTAGAATGGTTAGTTGAATCTAAGCAATTATTGGGAAACAGTCAATTTGGATTTAGAAAGGGTAAGAGTACAATAGATAATATTGCTATTTTGACAACAGATATTCGTCTTTCATTTTCTGAAAATAAGTTTTTAATTGCCACCTTTCTGGATATTAATGCTGCATATGATAATGTCGAATTACCTATTTTGTTACATAAACTACAAAGACTTCACATTCCATTTAATCTTTCAAAATTCATTGTAAACATGTTGTCAGGTAGAACAATAACTTTGCAAAGTGATAGCACAGGAGATGGTCGAACATTATGGAAAGGTCTTCCACAAGGATCTGTGTTGAGTCCTATTTTATATAATATCTATACTTATGATTTAGAATCTTCCCTTGTTCCGAATGTAAATGTTCTTCAATATGCCGATGACCTTCTGCTTTATTGTACTGATAAATCTGCTGAAAATGCATCAAATAATTTAAATAATTCATTAACACATTTAAAATTATGGTTGGATAGTAATGGATTGTCATTGTCTCCTTCTAAAAGTTCAGCTATTATATTTTCAAGAAAACGTGTAACTCCTTCAATACAAATTTTGTATGATGGTTGTTCTATACCATTAAAAAGTGATGTAAAGTTCTTAGGTATAATGTTGGATTGTAAACTAACTGGTTTTCAACACTGTCAGTACATAGTAAATAAATGTGAACGCCATATAAATATGTTAAGATGCTTATCTGGTGTGTGGTGGGGTGCGCACCCATTCACACTTAAACTGATTTATAATGCATTTATTAGAAGTTTACTTGATTATGGTTTGTTTTTGTTAGAACCGGGTAATATAACAGCATTCAAAAAGTTGTCCTTGATACAATCAAAAGCTTTAAGAATTGTGTCGGGTGCAATGAAATCTAGCCCCATAAATGCACTACAAGTAGAATGCGGCGATCCACCGTTATTTTTAAGACGTCAATATCTTTCTGATAGGTATTTCTTTAATATTTTACAATTTTCCAACCATCCAATAATTCCTAAAATAGAATTATTGTTAAATTATACTAACACATCCACTTTCTGGAAGCATAAATCTTTACCTACATTAGTTCAAAGTTATCTAAAATATAAATCTCTTTCTGCACCTGTTTATAGTTTTGATGTTTTGCCGGTGTATAATACTAATTATAATGCCCTGTTTGTTCAACCAGATATTATGTATAATGCTCATACATTTGAGGATTCATCTGAATCGAGAACTAATTTCCATGTAATGATAGAAAATGAAAAGTGGCAAAATTACCACCATATTTATAGTGATGCGTCCAAGTACTCTCATGACAGTTTTGTTGGGGTCGGAGTATATCACTCTCAATATAATATTGTTCAAAAAATTAAACTGCCTTGCGAATCGAGCGTTTTCAGCGGGGAATGCTTTGGTATACTTAAAGCAATTGAATACATTTTGTTAATGAAACTTAATAAAACTGTTATTTTTTCAGACAGTCTAAGTGCGCTACAGGCATTAAATAAAGTTCCATTCAAACTAAGACACAGTCATTCTATTATTCTTGATATCCGCAAATTGTTACATACTTGCTCTATTAGGAATTATAAAGTAGTTTTTGCTTGGATCCCTAGTCACACGGGAATTTATGGAAATGAAAGAGCAGATCAATTAGCTAAAGAAGCCGTGGAATGTGGAGACCTTTATCCTTTTAAAATATATTATCATGATCTTGTTGCTTTATCTAGTGTTCATCTCAAGAAGGCTTGGAATGAGTACTGGATAAGTAGTGCAGGATCTAAAGGGAAATTTTATTTCAGTATTCAGCCAAGTATTAGTCTAAAACCTACATGGATTTTTAAAGCTGGATTTGATAGTGTTGTAACTACTATTTTAATTCGTATGAGATTGGGCCATGTATGTACTCCTTTTCACCTTGCAAAACTTCGTGTTTTACAAAGTGCATGGTGTGCCTGTGGATTTTATGAAGGGGATGTTAATCATATTTTCTTTTCTTGTCCATTAAATGACTCCGCCACTTTCCTCCATTCTTTGAGATCATTACTGGTTCCTTTTCCTATATCTGTAGTTTCCCTATTGGTTTCTAATGATTATTATATATATAAAACTTTAGCTTGTTTTATTTCAGAAAATAATATTAAAATTTAGTATTTTCACATGTATTTAAAATTAATTTATAATATTTAAGATATGTTTTGTATAAGTATGTGTTTATAAAATGTTTGTATAAATGAATATATAAAATCCTTATCCAATTACCAAATCCTAAATTTTTTATATATAAACTAAAATAACTTCCTGCGTTTTAATAATCTTATGTCAATTAAAAACATTGTGTAAAATGTTTTATAATGTCCATTGAAACAAAACATTGACACTGGCAAATGCTTCTGCGGAGCCAAAACAAGAAGAAGAAGAAGAAGAAGGTTTGTGGTGTAGTCGTAAAATTATCAGCTGAGCAATAAAAAAGTAAACCTAGGACATTTACAAAGCAGATAAATATTTTGCATTTTGTGAAGTATGTCTCGGGAAGTTTTACTACCAGCAGATTCTGGAGAATTTATAGCTAAAAATAGTAAATATGTAAAAATACATAATGATGGCATCGATAAACTGTGTGAAGAGGTAAGGATGTATTGTAATTTCCAATGATTATTTTTGTAATAATTATAGTTGGTCAACAGTAATTTATGTAGAAAGATGGTGGTACTTAATTTACATGATTTTAAGTAATTGTTTTGTTATTTTATAGACACTATTGTTTTTTAAGTGAATTTATTTAATTAATTTTGGTCCACATTTTTTATTAAACCATTATTAGTACTATATACACTGTTTTTAAATTTCACTGATTTTAAATTAGATTATCACTTTTTAATATTATCACTGCCTAGCTGTAGGTAAAGCAATACATAATTATATATCTTCTATTTGTCCATAAGAATTTCATCATAATTGGTTTAGCCCCTTGAAAAAGATGCAGTGACAATTGAAACTCTGAAAACCTTAAATAAACACATCATTTTGGATAATTTCAGGTTCTATCATCAATGACATATAAACTGGAAATACCAGACACTGGTGCTGATGTTATTCATCCACATAAAAGTCATCCAAGAGCAGCAGACTGGGTATTTGTTGCTGACGCTCTGAATTTTTGCTTCTGGTCATATAGTGGAGTGCCAAAATGGACTGTGGATGGACATTTAGGATACTATGCATTGGAGGCAGCTCTTGCAAGGGCTTTAAAAGTAAATAATTCTTTTATTTCGTTTGTAATCTTAGAGAAGTGTTAAAGTAGCACTGAGTCCTCCCTAGAGTATATGATCATGTATAATCAAACTTAAAAATGGTTTGAAACTTTGGAAGACCAGTGTCCCAAGAATTACATTTCAATGCCTCATATTCCTGTATCCATTATCTATCATGAACCTTTCAGAATTGAATACACAAGCAAGTGTAATTCTGCTTTAAAATAATTAAGATGAGGACGAGCTATCCGTAAATTATTTGCCTGTTAAAAACAGTTGCATTTCTGTGAACTCTTCCTGTGTAGAAATGTCACAAAAGTTGTAATATAAAATCTAGAAATTATTACAATGAAGTGACATTCCTAAAAGTTATATTTAAAATCTTTATTTTTAAATCAAAGAAAAGAAATGAATGTTATAAAATTTAATAATTCTAATATGTGTATGTATTTTGAATGTGTTCCTCTATATTTTATGGTTGTGACATCTTTGTGATATGTCATAACTTACGTCTTATGTCTTTATGTCGTATTTATGAATTCACAATAGTTATAGTTTGCCCCCTTAAGACCCCGTCACACTCCTTGACCTTCTCTGTACTTACATAATTTATGAATGAGCTATTGAAATTGATCTTTCACATAGCACTCAATACAAACTATTTCTCTTCATAATTATTATTATGTTCATTTTTTGATTAAATCTTTCTTAATAAAATATGTCAAATATAATGCCAATTTTTAACACACTATTTTTCTGCACACTCCTGGTCTGCACCGTTTTTTTTTGCTGCCATAAATTTTATTAGTCTTATTAAAAATCATTCAAAATGTAAACAAGTATTGTTATTAAATTATTAAATATAATGTTATTAAATATATATGTCTAATACTCTTTGTTATGTTACATGACTTTACCATATATTACATATTTTTCATAGAGATTTGTGAACTCAGTATTTTGTAAGCCAAATCTAAATTGGTTTAACCAATGGCATATGACATTTTTCCAGGAAGGTCATGACATCACAAATCCTGATTATTACTCCAAAATCAAACGAGAACAACTTGAAATCATCATGAGAGGTGACAATGAAGCAAAGATACCACTTTTCGATGACAGAATAGAAATTTTACACGAAGTGGGTGCAATACTCATTGAAAAATATGATGGAAGCTTTGTTAATTGCATAAAAGAAGCTAATAATTCTGCTATGAAATTACTAGAGATTGTTGTGAACAATTTTCCATCCTTTAGGGATGAAGCTGTTTATAGGAATCAAAAGGTTGCATTGTACAAGAGAGCTCAGATTTTAATCGCTGATCTGTGGAATTTCTTTGGTGATGAAGGGTGGGGTGAATTCTATGATATTGACAAGATTACTATGTTTGCTGATTATAGAGTGCCTCAAGTGCTTGTATATTTTGGGGCTCTCAGCTATAGCGAGGAGTTGATGGATAAACTGAAGAACGGTATGATTATTTGATAATTAACGTATTATCGTTGACATCTGTGATACAGTTGAACACTAGTACAGATGTCAATGATAAATACTACTGGTATGATGATAAACTAGTGTACTTAAATACAGAGATAATAAATTATATATTTATTGCCATAGATTAAGTAACGATCTTTGTCATTTTGTGCTTTGTTTTAATAAATATATTAATATTATTATTTATATTATGTGAATGCTACTTTGCACTTCCGCCTGTAATTGATTGACCAACACTACGTCTAACTGCAATAAAATGCAATATATAAATATATATAAGGGTTGTTGAGGTATGTATACTTGGTACACATATATATTTCATCAACTCATATATGTATGAATAGTTAGCTTAGCTTAGGTTAGCTCAGATAGGTCGCGAATCGCTTGTATCAGGCAACAGCCAAAGCCGAGGTGTGCCGCGCACCCTTGAGCTAGTTGTCAAAGTAAAATCGGCTGAGTGCCTTAAGCGCTCGCCTTAGTAGTCCGGTGAAGCTGTTAAGACCTTGCTTGGTCAATAGCGTAGTCAGTTCGAAAAAAAAAAAGCAATAAAATAAGGAATCAATTAATCAATATACACATGTATATATTAATTATACAATATATAATTAATATAAACATAATAAGTATCAATAAATTAATTGATATATGTTGCAGATTGAGGTATAATCATGACAATCGATTACATGCTTTTAACATCTGTACCTTTTGAAAAGTACTTTATTTCGAAATGAGAAGTACCCTTTGTCCTTTTCTGTACTCCTTAAAATTTGTATACAACATTTTATATCCTTATGGGGATTTAAGACGTGAAAGTGTAACAACGAGACATCATTTATGATATCATATCCTTTGTTTGTGGCTTTTCCTGTGTTAATATAAATTTCTTCTATCTCTGGCCAGTACTTTTTTTTTGGATGAAAGTATGTATGCCAAATTTTACGATGATTGTTTGAGATGTTAACATATGAAAGCATTATAAACAGACTGACTTTCACATCTATCTATACATATAATAACAATGTAAACCTAATCGGTGTTATTACAAAAAAGTTAAATACTTGCTTTAAAAAGGTTTCGAATTAAATGCACCGCGCTCGTCCGAGCCAAGTTCACGTTATCCTTTTTCGCAAGTCTACCCTAACGTAACCAAAGCGAGACAACAGAGCAAGATGGCGTAACATTCCGCGACCGCGGTGCATTTCATTCGAATCCTTTTTAAACCAAGTATTCAATACGTATTTAACTTTTTTGTAATAACACAGGATGTGTTTTTACTTTTCTGATTAAAAAAAAATGCTGCAGATGTTTTGCAATAGGTAATAAAATACATCTCAATGATCTTTTAGAAGTGTCTATGTGTCTTTTTTGTGATCTCGCATCACTGCTAAAGTACTGCGTTCACGATAAAAATCATAAAGCATGTCCTTGAGTTACTTACTCTATCAAAATGTATTGTACTTTTAATGAGGACGCGACTTAAGTACTATAGAAAAGTAGATAAGTAAATGGACTTAATACATTCAGATGATTTTATTAAACACTGTTTTTACATTAGGTTCCACGCGGACGGAGTCGCAGGCACAGTTAGTTTTAGATATTATTTGTAACGATTTATTAAGTTATTTGGCAGTTCCTATTCACAATTCACACATTGTTAGGTGATGGATATTGGGGTGGCAACCACCACACCTACACTGATCGAGGTACCTAGCCTAGGCAGTGGATTGTATATTTAAAATTGGCTGGAGGTAGATACCCCTGGAAAAATATATGCCGAAAGGATTTTCTTTATAACCGGGATAAAACGCTCACTTGATATAATGTCTTCTCCGCCGCCGTTGCCGATGGTGAGAGCACCAGATTTCCAACACGTACATATAATGCACAAATATAAACTTCCGAGTCGCCGTGTCGCTAGTATTGTGAGCGAGTTCGAGTGTAAGCGCGGGTTTCTATCAGGCGCCGCCGAGCATGTGACCGATCATCCCCGATTGTCTGTTGACAAAAAATGTGTCAAAAATAAATTTTGACTACCCCCAACCAATTTATGCACGAACAGATATAGTAATTCTAGTGATAAAAGTATTTATTGAAATTACTACTATAATATTTATTAATTACTGAATTGTTATTACTACCTCTTATCCTTCTACGTATTTTAAAATATTTCTCTTAAAATCATCATTACCTCTAAATCCCAATGGAAAATTATAAGCCAGACTGTGTCGACTCATTTATCAGAGTTATGCATAACTCAGTTATTGTTTGCAGCAATTTATGCTAACTTAAAAGTCCTAAAACTTATATGTATATGTGCCAATGTTATTCCAGATGTACTACTTCCAAGCGGTTCTGAAGAAGAAGTAGAAATACGGGGCTGTTCTATACATGCAGTAGAAGTTTTAAAAAAGAGAATAGATCTGAAGCTTCGGGAGAATGGAGAAGAGGTGGAAGTGCCGAATTCGAGTCTTATAGACTATTATCTGTGGTGTTACAGGAGAAAATATGCTGATAAGTTAGAGTGTGTGCCTTATCATAAGACATTGGGTATATATTATTAAATATTTTCTATGTTTAATTAAATATTTGATGTTTTCACTTGTATGGTATACTATAAATCGAATTGTTGCATTTTTTTCTACATTTATCAATTTTTGTATCATCTATATTTATTACTAGCTACTCCCGTGACTTCGTACGCGTGGAATAGTTACTTTGGGTAAATGCTAACGCGCACCGAAAGCTTTCAAAAGAAAAATAAAACTATTTTGAAACATTCCTAATCGGTGCTCCGCTCTTATTGGTCTTAGCGTAATGATATAGCCTATAGTCTTCCTCGATAAATGAGCTATCTAAAACTGAAAGAATTTTTCAAATCGTGCCATTAGTTCCTGAGATTAGCTCGTTTAACCAAACAAACAAACTCCCCGTGCTATTACAAAAATGTTAAATACGTATTAAATACTTGGTTTAAAAAAGTTTCTTAATAAATGCACCGCGCTCGTCCGAGGCAAGTTCGCGTTATCCTCTTTCACAAGTTTAACCTAACGTAACCAAAGCGAGGCAAAAGAGCAAAATGGCAAACATTCAGCGACTGCGGTGCATTTATTATGAGACCTTTTTTAAACCAGGGTTCAATACGAAGTTAACTTTTTTTGAAATAACACCATCCAGGTCGTAGTCCGGTGAAGCTGTTAAGACCCTGCTAAGTCAATAGCGTAGTCAGTTCGAGAAAAAAAAAACCATCCAGGTTTATAACATTAGTATAGCTAAATTGCCGCTAGATAGCGCTGCATCGATCTTTTATATCGTTTAATTAATCCCAATGAAAGTGGGTTTGTATATGAGGGTTGAGATTTTCATATTTAAATATTTTTATTGTTAAGATAATTACGGTGGCTGTTAACTTATTTATAGTGTACGTTAAGTTATTTTTTGTAAATTTTATTGAACTAACTCACTGTATCCTGTGGTCTTATTTGCCCCAGGTTTGCAATGTTATAGCACAGTAAAGAAATATGTCAAAAAATCCTAAACATTAAACGCGCATTAAACGTGAAAGCAAAAAAAAAAAAAATAACGTAAAAGAATCCATACAAGAGACTTTCCTTTTGACATGTTTAAATTTTAATTGAGTTTTTTGATTCACTTTAATGAACAGTAACAGCATTATCTTTACACAACAATTTATTTGCACAACATCACAGCTTTGACTCGAACAAAAGCAAAAATAAAAAACAATGCGAAGGAAATAACAGGTTCCGGCAGGTTCGCAGGCGTGGGTTACAACCTCCGCTCAAAACAGCTGTAAACGAAGTGTCATGGATACTTCCAAAAAGTCATCGGCTCGGCCGATTAGTCGTCTTTTTTTTACCACCGACTAATCGGTTAGTCGGCCAAAGTCGTAATCGGCACATCTTTAGTAATTATATAAATACTATACGTAGGCAGAGATGATGGTAGTACTTTTTTAATACTTATTTGACTTTTATTGTTGTATTTTAGCCAATTTCAACAATATAAATTGAGTTGTTACATTTCAAATTACTAATAACTTCAATTTTAGCCGATCATATAACTGTAAGCTTTTTTTAAAGGTCTTTTAATTTTTATACGTGCAAAATTTGAAGATTATTAAAGAAACTAAAAATCTGAAATGTATACACCCCCAGATGTCTACGGGAGACTAGACGAAGGTCTATGTTGGCATGATAAAAAAATGGGGGTTCACAATTCGTAAGCGTGGTTCCACGAAAATTAATCTGGTTTCGATAGTGAAGTACTAAAATGTTGACTTGACATCACCTATCGATGAAGGCAGCTCATTCTAAGAAGCTCAGCGACTGTTACTTGTAAAAACTTGGATATTCCATATTCAGTACAAAGTTTCGAGACAAGCAAAGCGCCGCCGCTGCCGCCACCGCGCGCCCCGTTTGTTCAGGCATGCGAACGGAAATTAATTAACCAATCAAATCTCACCTTTCTTTTTTTCGAAAACTGCTAATTTGCGGCTAGAACTCGGCCGCAACACAAATTTTTATAGTTAGATCTAATCTGCACATTTTTTGTCGAGCTTTGGGAATATTGTAGAAAGTAGCTGCAGGAGGTCCAGGGAAAGCAACTAAATTTTGAAAGTGGTCTATGAGAAAAACAGTAGGGAACCTCTGGTCTAAATGGTAAACGGCATTTTAGAAGTAATTTACTAATATTCAGTATCTATTGTAAAGAAGGCATTTTATTAGACCTTGGTGTTAGTAAAATAGGAAACTATATTAACACAAGTTGGTGGCCCCGACTTCGCTTTTGCTAAAGTGTTTCTGTAATTACAGGGACATTCATAATTTGTACTATTTGTTTTTTTGCGTTATTATATTTTTATTTGTACCTACGACTTGGTAGCTTTAGAAAAGCATAAATATATGTAACGTAGATAATACTGCGAAAAATAATTTATCTGCTCGTAAAAGTCTCGCTAAAATTAGACCATTTCAGAGATATATATCATACTTAAATTTTAATATATGTATAGAATTTACGTCAATAATAAAAATGAAAGCATTTTTATTTTATATATAATACACTTTATTCCATTATTAGACCCTTATCCAAAATTTATACATACATAATTTTACAATTGTTTATGTTTATATCACATTATTATAGTGATGATTCTTTTACACTCCCAGTTCTCCTTGTGCAACTTTTTGTCAGTTAAATGGAAACAAGTTAAAAGTTATCAAACATTGTAACAACTATTTTAGATTGTATTTTATTCAGTGCCACGAACTTATATGACTCAACACCCATGTATGTTAATTCGTATATGTATTTCTGTCAAGTTTTTGCTATATCATAATCTTCAGATATTCATATTTTTATAGAAAACAACATTGTAATGAAATGTGAAACGCAATCTTTAAAGTATATTTTTTCATTATTTTTCGTTTTGATTTCTATATCCTTTTATTTTTACTGTATTAGTATGGACAAGATTATTATTAAATATATTGGTAACACTGCTATAGCTTGACGTATAAAGGTATTTAAATAATCAACTATGAGAATTTTTAACACTGAGTTAATACAAAGTTTGGCCACCGTTACAGATAAGTTTTGTCGCACGTATAGGTCCAGTTAATCTTACAAAACGTCACACAACGAGATTTGAAAGTTATTCGAATGGTTAATACATAGGTGTAACTTAGATATGTTAAATTAAATAATCCCTATAATGAACCATAATTAAGTCCGTAATACCAGTGAAATTATTGCACACTTATTGATATATATATCTTTAAATTAAACACTATGAAGATAATAGGTACCTCTCATGAAAATAGCTTTGGCATTAGCTAAAATGACAACTTAAAAAAACATGACGTAAAGTTTACAAAATGGCACTATATATTTACACTGTATCCCTTCACTGACGTCATATCCATTTTTTATAATCTATATTCCGTTTTTCAACCACCTATAACTATTTATTTTTTTGAACAATAACAAATATATGTTCGAAAAATGTCTAACCCTAAACCAGTTTACAGCTAAAATAATTTATAAAAATGTTTCAATAAATTCAGTGAACCCCTTGCAGTGTTTAACTACATAATTTGTTTTGTACAAACAAATTATAGTCTGTCACTGTTAACGATAGACTAAAAACGCAATGAACAGAAAATCATATAAAAACTACTACAATTCTAACGGTCGTGTTAAACGTACGTACAATATTAACTGAAATCTTAAAGAACTGAATTAATTTTGTGAACGGACATATTGTTTTGAAACGTTTGTGAATACTGGTTCCCATACATATACAATGATGATATTTGCAACACTGCAATGCGAAGATAAACATCATCATGATTCATGAGATATGTTTCTTGAGATATTTACACGCATTTTTTATGACTAACTTTTTTATCTGTGACTGTCATTTGATTTTCCTGTTGATAAATACTTATTACCTGTAAGCGGTGAGTAGTATATTAGGTAATCATTTATGTTTTATTTTCTAATAGGCAAACATAAGTTCCAGAAACAGATAATGATTAGTTTATAGTTACTCAAGTTTTTTTAGCAACCAATCTTCTCTAGGAAATTATTACTGCCATTGTCGTGTAAGTTATGATATCACAAGTTTCTGGCGATCATTTCCACGAATTAATAAGATAGTGGCCATTTTGTTAGAATTTTTCTTGTGGTAAGTCAGAATCCATGCTCCGTGGTATTATTTCACATCCTCTTCACTTGCGCACAATAACCAAACAATTACGTATAACACCACCAATATTACAAAGTGTAGAGCCAAATAACACAAGATTATGAATAAAATATAAAAACCATTACATGAGATTCCAAGATTCCATCCAAAACTCACTGATAAATAGTTATTACCTGTTAGCGGTGAGTTCGTAATAATTTATGTTTTCTTTTCTAATAGGTAAACATAAATTCCAGCTACAGATAACGATTACTTTCTAGTTATTAGAGGTTATTTCTAACCTCAAAAGTTGCTTTATGCTCATTTTTAAAAGGATGAAGCGTATTATAAAACCAGTATAGCCATATTTGATCTGAATCTGAATAGCTTCGCATTATAGTGTATTGCAAAATGGAAAATATTCTTATTTATTACTGAACTTAGATTTTAAGCTTTCGAAAAATGCTAATTTCGTTTTTATTGTGCCCGGTTCGGGTACTGGACTCCCGGGCCTGCTAGATTCCTTTGTGACCTCCTCGATACCATCCGGGATCTCCTTGGACCCTCCCGGTACCGTGAGCGGTGTTGCCATCGACAATTTCAGCTCTTCCCTGAACTCCTTTGAGATGCTCCTCGCTGTTAAGCTGTGCATGTACATATGTTTGTTTGTAGACCTCTCCATTGAAATATCGTTTAAAATATTATCTTTACTTCGTCGATGTTTTGAATACGGCTGCGGTACCTGAAATGGGAAATTGTTATGTAATTGCAATGCACAATTATTCGTATAGTGTCCTGGCATTTCATTTATTTTGCCCTCGACCTAAAGAGGCGCGCCCACATCAATCAAACCCATAGATTCGTAACGTGAACATAACCTTATTTTATTTTTATTAAAATTAGACAGAAACATATTTTTTTTAAATGTAACTGGTAGTCCGAAAGGTTAGAGCATTCCAACATAAACAACAAAGTATTCTTGAGCTATCTGCCGAAATAGTTAATGAAAATAAATAATTTGTGGAAAATAAAAAATATTAAAAGATAATAATACACATTTTCGACATATATTATAAAAAGAAGATTTAATTGTATTTGTTAATTACGATATTAGTATATTTTCAGTAAATTAAAATACATGAATATTAAGAGTATTATATCTTATATCGGTAGAATTAAAATGTATCCTCTGAGAAAACAATCGCCACATCTATTTCTACTGCAAAATAATAGTGCAAGCGATACTTTGTTAACAACCAACGGGTGAGTCGGCCACAGACTTTAGAACACGACTGAGTTCTAAGAAGTTCAAATTGCGGTCCTTTTACCGATTACTTCTGTATTGACCATTCAAAATGAAGTATTCTGCATGCCCACCGTGGAACCATAGTATGGTGGCAGGGCTTTTTCTAATATCTATTAGCTACTACCCTCAAATTGAAAATATGTCACCAAGCATGTATAGATGTCATTTGGCCAATCGTACTTAAGAGCCAGTTCTCCTCAATGTTTGATTTGTTACCATCTTAAGCCGGATCCTCATTTAAGATCAGGTAACACTGATCAAATAGTGATAAAGTAGAAGAGTATAACTTATGAAGTTGAAAAAAGGCTTAGCGCAATTTGTGATTAATTTTCTATAATACTTTATGCTTTTACAGTCTGAAGGAATAGTGACTTGGTAGAAATATGTTTGAAATTGATTTTATGACCGTTCCTTAAGCAATCTTTAAGCATCAGACCAAAAAGCAAGCAAGCAAGAACGATGCTTTAGCAAGCTGTTAATATGAAATTATTTTATGATCTCAAGTTGGGTCACGTTATTGGTAAAACCTAATATGATATATTGGCTTAAATAATATCTATAACAAAACACTTAAGATATCAACAACTTTCTATCTCTAGATACTTCTAACTCATCTTTGACGTTACTGTAAATTGAAAACACCGTAGATTAGCGAAATCTAAATACCTAGTTCAGTTGTCGGAAAATTGCCATCTAAAAGCCAAATATAAACAATATAAAACCGGAATTTATTCCAAATAGCCTTTTTTTAACATAAACACTTTGCTAAATATGTCCTTTTTGCAACCGAGTAACCGTGCTATCTATCTATTGCTTTCTGAAACTATGCCTCTTTTCTGTAGGCTTACGTTTTAAAAATGTTTACTTGTCTCTTAAAAGACAGGTTAATAGATAATATTGTGTGTACTTTATGCAATAACTGCAACTAAGGAGTGAAAGAGCCGCATGGGGTCCGCGAGCCGAAGCTAGCCGACCAGTGACCTAGTTGGTCCTAAAATTTTAACATAAAACTTTGTACATTATAAAAAGATACACTCACCTTCACCGGTTCATTTAAATTGTCCATGCTTATAAATTTCTTAGCCAGTTCCTTCACTTTAGGCAGATGCGGCAAAACGTCATCGAGTTCATTGAACACTAATTTTTCTTCGCGGTCCTCGAGCGACGCTTGTTCATTTGCATCGTGAATCGGACTGAAAGTGTCAATAGTTCCTTCGGAGTCTTTCTTATCTTCACTATCGACGTTATCACTTCCATCGGGCTCGTATCTTACTGATAAGCTATCATCAGGTATACATTTCATAATCTCACCGGTTTGCACATTATATATTTTAATTGAGTCCTCCATGCTACTAGAGCTTACATACGAGTTGTCTACACTGATTGGAGATTTCAAAGGTTCTTCGTTTTTATCTATTTCATTATCTATTTCAGTTTTGTAAGCTGATTGTAATATTTCTTCAAATTTCTTGTCGGTGTCATCATCCACGATAACCGGTTTGGCGGAAAACAGCATTTGTTCATTAGCATCTTCGTATTCAATTAATATATTATTGTTATCATTTGTTTTGCATGTGGTCGTTATAGATTTAATCTGATTGTCTTTCCCAGCGAATTTTGTGTACTGTTGATTCGTGGCGATATTGTTGAATTGTTTTATCAGTAATCCCTGAAAATTATGTCTCATTTTGATAATTGTCTATTATTTGTTATCTTTTATTGCACGTAAAAAATTTAGTAATTCAATTGCTTAGATAACAATTTTGATGTTTATCTAATTACAGAACTTAAGAGATACAATTTTGGTAAACCAATATCTATTTGTAAATCTATATAGTTAATC
Source organism: Antheraea pernyi (assembly GCA_015888305.1). Lineage (NCBI taxonomy): Eukaryota > Metazoa > Arthropoda > Insecta > Lepidoptera > Saturniidae > Antheraea > Antheraea pernyi. The sequence goes on along the minus strand of MU160058.1, from coordinate 23,358 downwards.
ACAAATACTAAGTTAATATTTGATTAAATGAATTAAATTGATGTTATTGATTTAAGACACAGCGTGCTTGAACGGTGCTTTAAAACTATTCACGTGCACTAAAACGTGGTTAGATAGATAAGTTAAAATATTATAATATAATAAATGTAATTAAAAATACAGGAAGGGATAATGATGGTGATGCAAAATGAAAAAAAGTGTTAATGGATGAATGAGATGATAAATGTAAAGAAGTAGTGTATTTAGTTTTAGTTAGTCCAGTGGTAAGCATTTCGATGCGGTTAGTCAAAATTTTTCATGTGCCAAAATCATACAACACTCACCACTAACTCCTTCGAATATTACTGTAATAATATTACTGAAATTTTAATAAGAAGAACACAAATCTATGTAATTATGTGCAGTACTAGAAGTTTATGTAATAATGTAGAATAGTGCAGTGCTGTTAGTCAGCGATTTGGTTTATTTTTTCAACAAACATGCCAACTTTTACACACAACGAGTACAATTTTGTGTGTCAAAACGAAGATATTTTAGATTGTTTTGTGATCAGTGATATATTATGACGTAGTAGTTACCTTGAACCGATTTTTAAAACAGTTATTTGAGTATGATATTATTGAACCTATAAATCTAGATCATGTTTTTGATTTTTACGACTAGTATATGTATAGGTACACAGTCAGAGATTCACATAACTAGAGTTAAATTGTAAGTGGGGTGCTTTTGAGATTTTAGGTGGTTTAAATTACTGGGTCTATCTGGAGGTGCTATCACCATAAATCGGTACGAAAGCCTTTGCTTAACCTGAGGCTGCCACCGAACGCGTAAGTGATACCCGGCCGTCGCTTGCAGCGAGGGAACAGGTCGTCGCTTCTCAACGTATTGCTTCGCCTAACGTTTGTATAAGTTTCGAAAAGGTCTTCCGTGATTTCGGGTTCTTTTGGTATTTTAAGTCTAATCATATCCTCGTTTTCCACATAACCGTCACCGCCATCGCACACGTTTCTACTATGTTGCCTTACGTTGGTTTTTTTATCGACATAACGTTCGTATGCCGTATGATTTTCGTCAGCGTTATCGTATTGTCTATCGGGGTTTTCGAAAATGGGGTTCATAGCGAAGTTCGGACTCGCGTTTCTGGGACTGAGGACCGCTCGGACGATGTTCTGATGAAGGGCGCAGGCTTCGAGGTCGCTCAATGAGCTGCTAGCACTTACAGGCGAGGCGAACTCTCTATCGAAATTGTCTAAACTGGTCGATTTATTCATTGACGATACGGTGGAGCTCGTGTCGCTGAAGCTGCTCTTTTTGCGACCGCCTGCTGATGCTTTTGCTTCTCTTATATAATAGTCCCGGCCATACCTGTAGCAACCGAGTCACGTATTCTATTATAATGTATACGTGCTGTTACATTTCAACATGAGCTAAATCCAGTTTTAATTCTTCATATGACATGTTTAATTTTTTAAGATTTCTATACACCGAGAACGAAGTTGAAATTTTAACGTCCATAAGGTTTTTCGTTTTTTATATGATTTTCATATTTTACATGTACAATATTTGAAGATGTTGAAAAATAACGAAAAATATTAGGAACGGCTAAAATTGGATTTAGCTCATTTTGAAATTGAACGATTCATGTCAAATCAGTGTTTTGTGATGTTTTATATGCTATCCTTACCTTTTATATTGTGGAATATCGTCAGCTAATACTTCTTTTAATATTCGTGGAGATGGACTCTTAGATCTTCTGTCTATCCTATTAATACTCTCATTACTAAGAGTCAATGATAAGTTACTGTGACGTACTTCTCTCACAGGAGTTTCAATGTTTTTGTATCGATCCATAACATCTTCACAACTTTGTATCTTATCGTCATTCAAGTCTTGTGATTTTTTGGTTATCGTGTCAAATATGGATGAAGTGTTTTTAGTAGAAAGTCTTTTTTGTATGGCTTCAGGTGAATAAGGATTATTTGGCATATCCACATAATTCAACCACTTCTTACGTTCCCGGTATGCTATTGAACCTGCAATAAATCGTTAAAATTATAAAATGATAAATATTCAATTTAATATTGATATTCAATGAATTGTCTTTTTATAAATGTTTCTTGTTCACTTATTTGACATACTTCTATTTTAAGAAATTAAAATATATTACCTGGTATCAAATCTTCTTCTTGGTCTGTATATTGAATTGATATTCTGCAAAGTAAACTTATAATGTTTTAGTAATGTTTAAAAAAAACCATTAAATTAAATTGTCTCTACTCACTGTCGTGGAGAATCTTCAAAGTGTTGCCTTCGCAAACTATCGACGTGTCTTTGCACTGGTACTGCCACTGTTTCTTCATATTCACCTTCATTCTCATGAACATTCTTTGTACCAAATCCTAAAACATTAGTCATTGCATTAGAATTTAAAAGAAAGTAATCATCCAAATATTCGTTAAATATTACCTTTTTTACTGGAGAGACTGTCCATGTCAAAATCGCTTTCCTCATCTGCAACGGAATGTTCCCTATGTTCTTCACCATGTACAGCATAACCGTTTACGTTTAAGAAATTACCATTAAGAACAGTCCTATGTATTTCTTCATTCAAAGCGAATTCAGCTTTAGGTAATGGACCACTATCTATACCGAGTACTAATATTGAATCCTTTTTACCGTCCCCTTCATCTTTCGTGTTAATATTTATGGTTTCTACAATAGTAACGTTATTGTCATTAAGTTCATCAATAATATCGTTTACTGCTTTCTCATTTTGTTTATATTCATCTCCAATGAGTTTTTCAAAGTCATCTGGACTGTCTATGATTGTGAGGCTGTCCGGTTCGAAGTCTGACGTTTCGTCTATTTTTGGTTTACCACCTATAACGTGTTTAGAATCTAGGACTCTTTTTATGTCACTCTTGTACTCTGCAATTTCTTCATCCGCATCACTTGCATTGTCTGATAGATCTGTTGTGTCATCAGCGTCTCTATCTCCAATCAGTGCTCTGTATTCAGTATTAGAGTTGGGAACCAACATTGGCACTGGTACTGACTGGACTGTTTTAATTTTCTTTTTTTGGAAAAGCCAGTTTTCCTCCCAGGTACCGTCTAGTGCTTGTAGGTCACTGCCTGAGACTTCATCAAATTCACGATCCTCGTTCTCTGTAACTATTGAATGTTTATATTAGAATGAGAATTGAGTGTTGTCGACATAATAGTTTTAAAGTTGATTTTTACGTGTATGAACAACGTCTCCACCAAATTCAGGGAAAGGCACTCGGCGCGGCACCTCCAGAGCCTCGTCGGTCGCTTCTCCTTCGTCCCAGTCGGACACGTCCTCCTCTTCGTGTAGCTGGGTAAATAATATTGGACCAATTTTAAATTAGGGGCCATTCAAGAATTACGTAGGCATTTAAGAGGGGCGAGTTATTATGATAGCTATCAGCATATTATTACACAAGATATATCAGTAGCTTAAGTTAAACCTACAATAAAAAACTCTGACACTTCTGTATTTTATTGTTGGCAACCAATCTTCTAATAGATTATTACTACCATTGCCGAGTAGGAAATGACTTACAAGTTTCTTGCGGCCATTTCAATGAAGTAACAAGATGGTTGTCGACTTCTTAGGACTTTCCAGGGAGTTTTTTTTTGGCAAGTCAGATTCCATGTTTCGTGGTATTAACTCTAACACTAATAACACATTCTAAATATAAATAGGGTTGAATAGCTTACAGGAGGTGTGATATCTCTGGTGTGTCTGGAGTTGATTGAACGTGGTGATGACCGTTCTGAGGGCGTTGGACTGGCACTGGCGGAGTGTATGCCGCTGCTGCGACCCCCAGACCCGTTCTCATTCTGATATCTTTCAATCACCTGAAACAGGAGATAATACCGTATCTTCACAACATATCATAAAACAAAGTCCTTTGTCACGTCTGTCTGTCTGTCTGTCTGTTCGTGGTAGACTCAAAAACGACTGAATGAATTCTCATGCAGTTATCACCAGTAGATAAAGAGATTTACGAGGAAGGTTTAGGTATGCCATATAGATTAGTTGCTTACAGTATTCTAAGAGATGATAGTTCATGGTTACATTTAACCTTCGATCAACAATAACTAGATACCGGGTCGGCGCGAAAAATACGTCTCGGTAGATAAGAGCTCACTTGAAATGTGTGCCCTTATTTTGTTTAGTTTATTTGAAACACAGCCAATGTAAGCCCGTTTCACATGGCGCAGTGTATTCAAAAGATGCAAAAATAATACCTGAAAAAGCAATTTAACGGCCGGAGTATCTTACTTTCGCTAAATACATGTTGAATAAGTTATATTTTAAGCTTTAAATTAACTAATAATATCAAATTTTGAACAAAATTACCGATTTTAAACCTGTGATTTATATGTTTGGCCTCACCAGACACAAACACGCACAATAGCGGGGAAACGTACTTTATTCATTACGTGTTAAGGTTGAATTCACACTAAATGTTGTTTATGTTATCTTTTCATTTGTAAGGGGCATTTATTACTTTGCTCGTTTTATCGTAAGTATTAGATAATATTATGAACATTTGTGACTTTATTACAAGGTGTTATGGTTGTAATTTAGATTGAACTAAAAACAGTTTTAAAACTTTTTTTCTCCCTTTCTTAGTAAACAAATAGCAGTACATAAGTATATATTTACGCGGACGGGTTTTGGCCTCGATTTGTACGTGACCCTTTATCTAATTATTGTTGATCGAAGCATTTAATATATAAAATAATAATATCAAAGAAACACTAATAAACAACAAAAAGAACCTAAGTTAAAGTTTGTTCTAAGACTTTCAAAAATATAAACACAAACGTAATAAACCTAGGTGCAATGACCGGTGCCGAAAGCTACAAGAGGCGACCCGGTGTTAATAAAACAGATAATGAACCATTTTGTTCATGTCGTTTCCACGTAAACTTTTAAGTGAAAATGAAGTCACCCGACGGTCATTGACACTGTGCTTTAACATAGATGCGTAGAGGATTGCGTATAATATTTGAATTTTTCTAGATAATTAAGTCAAATTTTTGGCAACTATTTTTTAAATGATTTAGAACAAGAATCGAGTAAATATAATATTGCTACTATCTCAACTTTCAGTCTGTATAATTTGACAAGGCTTATTTTATTATCAGAGAGGGACAACGTCGGCGGGGTCCACTGGTATCTTTATATGTAAATTTCTTCTGTACGTGTGTATGTCACGAAACTCCTCCTAAACGCCTGGACTGATTTTGATGAAATTTTATGTGCGTGTGCCAGTGGATCTGATAAATGGTTTAAATTCACAATTGGACCCGGTAGGTGGCGCTGTGGTTGAATTTTAGTACTTTTTTATTATCAAGGCAGGGTCCGCTAGTAGTATAAATATTATTCTGTCCTGAGTATGTGACTGAAGTCCTCCTAAACGGCTCGACAGATTTTGATGAAACTTTTTGTTTGTGTTCAGGTGGATTCAACAATAGATTATATTCACAACTAGACCCGGTAATCAAGACAGGACAACGTCCGCCGAGCACGCTCGTTTATCCATAAGTTTATTTCTGGGTATTCCAAGAGTAACAATATATAATGTGCACAATACGAAAAATGTTTTTTAAATTCGTCTAAGTCACTTTATAACCGCAATCGCAGTTGCTGTGACATCGTAAGGTATTAAGAAGACATAGATTGAAGTATAGCTGACAGACCAATAGCTGCAAAGAAATTAATATTCCATTTGTAGGTACGTGGTGTGTCCAGCGTCCGCTAGCTACTATCCTGAAGTTAAAAATCTAAGCACATCCAGTTTGTTTCCGTCGCTGCTATTGTGAGCTGGTACTTCTCTAGATTTACCATTTTATCATTTTACATCAGGTGATTTAAATAAAGAATAAAAATGAAATAAAATTTTAAAAAATAAGAGAAATGTAAAAAGGATATCCAGTTTATAAATTTTTTAATTGATGGAACAGTTTGCCAAAAAAAGGACAAAAAATACAAGACTTTTATTCATATTTTAGTGTCACTAATATATTTATATCAATCAAATAGTTTATCGCCTTAAGTATATTAAAATATGCGCATTTTTGCGGTATGGTATCTATCGGTATGGTATGCGATATGGTTTCAATTGGTTGTACAATAAGTAACGTTTGGTACGAACGCAACCTTTAAGCTTGACAAATGGGTGCTCCACGAACTCAATGATCGCCAGCGCGAAGTACGCATCGAGACGTACCTTGCACTGCTCAACAGACACACAAATGAAGGAATTTTGAACCGCATTGTTACCTGCGATGAAAAATGGATT
>MU160058.1:0-15367 GCA_015888305.1 Antheraea pernyi | reverse complement strand
GAAAAATGGATTCTGTATGATAACCGCAAGCACTCAGTAAGTTGGTTGGATCCTGGTACATCTACTAAACAATGCCCTAAATGAAAACTTACCCCTAGAAAAGTGATGGTTACTGTTTGGTGGTCTAGCGCCGGTGTGGTTCATCACAGCTTCTTACCAAACGGGGTGAGCATTACTGCAGATGTGTACTGTGAAGAGCTGAACACAATGATGGAAAAGCTGGCACATCTCCAACTAGCATTGGTCAGTCGCTCGTCTCCGCTGCTCCTGCACGACAATGGGTGGTCTAGCGCCGGTGTGATTCATCACAGCTTCTTTCAAATGCGGTAAGCATTACTGCAGATGTGTACTGTGAAGAGCTGAACACAATGATGGAAAAGCTGGCACATCTCCAACTAGCATTGGTCAGTCGCTCGTCTCCGCTGCTCCTGCACGACAACGCGCGACCTCATACTGCACAGCAGACGGTCTCCAAGTTGCAAGAACTGGGGTTGGAAGTTCTCCGTCATCCGCCCTACTCACCAGACCTTGCGCCTACAGACTACTACTTTTTCCAGAATTTGGATAACTCCTTGGCGGGAAAAAAATTCAATACCCGAGAGGCAGTACAAAATGCCTTTGAAGAATTTGTTGCCTCCCGTCCAGCTGATTTCTTTAAGAAGGGCATCAATAAACTGCCACTGCGTTGGCAAAGATGCATTGATTGCATGGGTGATTATTTCGATTAATACAAATAAAAAATACATGAAAAAAAATCGTTTAATTTTTTTCATACAAAACGGCAATTTCAGAGGTAAAGACTTAATATTTTGTCTGAATATGATATGAATTGTATTTTATTTTTCTGATTGAAATTATCTCAAAAATCAATACAAATTAAAAATACTTTGTTAAATTTAGGCCCTCAAGGCGTTTATAAACGTCAAAACTACCACCGGATCGGAAAACAACACACTTATTGAGAAGAACTGGCCAGAAAGTCGATCTGGTTTATCTTTTTAACATACGCACATTTAAAATACATTAACGTTACAATCGTTTAGTGGATGCACAGAGAGAGGTATTATTAATTCCAGACAGCTTTCCCGTTACGGATTTTCACTATCCCTCTGTTAAATTTTATCATTACTGTTTACATCCTATGGAAAACGTAGAGATATACTGTAGTCCGGTGAAGCTTTTAAGGCCTTACTAGGCCAATAGCGTAGTTAGACCGAAAGAAAGCGTAGAGATATGTAGTCTAGATACTATGGGAAATGCTTTAACGTGTTTGTAAAAATCTTGTCAAAATTGCTTCAACTGCTTCGGAGTTTAACGAGGACAGATGACAGACATTTCAACTTTATTTATATGTATACATTAACATGATATGCAATTTCTTAAAGTGCACTCTATGAAGGATTATATATAGAAGAAATAAAAAATACATTACTCCTTCGTTACCATGTTACCTATTCATAATTACAGAATGACTTTAAACAACGAAATCAACATGAAATCAATCGAATCCGGGTTCACTGTTCAACAAAAGTAATCATCAGTATTGATTATAATAACACGAAACTCACCCACAAAAACCCGGCAAAGATATACAATCCGACTAACGCGATAATGCTATAATATAAAAACATTATTTTTACATCGCAATACTTTACAATAACGACATAACTTACTAGCACTTACGCGACAACTGATCCAACTCGTTTGCATAATCTAATTAATTACGATAAGTTTATTGCTTTAGTTTATTGCTCACCATTTTTTTTTTATTTGGATTTAAAACGACTTCACCTTTGCGCTCCGATGGCGACGGCCTATCTGCGATAATGCTCTATCGATTGATATTGTATGATAAGATATCGGACGAATCATTTGTGCTCCTTGTATCGTGTTTTTGTGTAATGATTGATCATTTTGTTGATGTTTTGTGAACGTTTGTAAAATTAGAAATATTGTACTCTTTGCGTTAACCTTAGAGAAAAACTGTCTTTAAATGCAGCCTTGTAGTTATAACGAATCTATATTTATCCAGGCAACTTTCTAACACTTTTTCATAGTCCATCCTATTTAATTTTCCATATATTTTCTTTGTGTTTTTTGTTAATTTAAGCACAAAATTACGATTTTCTTATCTGTTGATAGTATAAAGTATAAGAGAGAAATATGAAAGATTCATGTCTTTTACTATGCAGTGTCTGTCGTAGGATATCTTCCATTTCTTTATTCTTTATACAACACGTCTAAAGTTCCTTCACTTCTATATCCACCTTCATACTTAAAACTCTTTCAGTTATAAGACTTCCATTTCTTTTCATATATCTCAACTTCTCTCTCACTTATTTATCTGATTCTTAATTTTATTCATTTTATACATACACTGTACATGCAGTCCTGCAGTCCTATTATAACACACTAAGTTCAGGTCAATTCCTGTGTCGTAAATACATAAGTTATTTGAACTCATGTCAGTAAATCACTACACTCCATGGTACTACTGAATGTTTTAATTCAAAGGAAACCGATATATACATATGTTTTCATATCTATTGCGAATAATGATTTGATTCTAGTATAATGATTAGATAATTCGGTGCCGTATTGAACCGTTTGATCAAACAGATAACCGTGTTGTTAAAATATAGGAAATCATGTAATGTTCGCATAATTACATTTATAATTGATAAGGATATAATAATTGTGATAAATGCTACAATTTTCATGTTCAACGTTTATTTCATTACTAGTTTTTGCTCGCTGCTTCGTTCGCTATAATACTCGAGAATAGTAGTGTTTTTCTGGATGCAAGGCATGTCCTTTTCTCTCCTTTTGACAATGTGTATGTATACTAAATTTCGTGACGATCGTAAAGCGTAAAAAACAAACTCAAAATAGCATTAGTAAGAAGTTTTTGGTGGGATCTTGCAATGTCATGTAGCTGTTTGTTATATTTTATTCATAATCTTGTGTTGTTTGGCTCTATATTTTGTAATATTGGTGGTGTTTTATGTAATATCGTTCAGTTATTGTGCACAAGTGAACTGGATGGGAAATACCACGGAGCATGGATTCTGAGTTGCCACGAAACCACCTTGGAAAGTTCTAACAAGATGGCCACCATTTTGTTAGTTCATTGAAATAATAACAAGAAACTTATAATATAACTAGCGAGTCCGGCAGACGTTGTCCCGCCCTGATTATAAAACAATCCTTGACAAATTATATACCAAAATATTCCTCATGAATCACTTTAAGCACTGGTGAAAACAGCAAGAAGATCCGTTCAGTAGTTTTTGAGTTTATCGCGAACAGACAGACAGACAGACACGGTAGCGGACTTTGTTTTATACTATGTAATGATAATACATTAGCTGACAATGGCAACAATAATCTACAAGAAGATTGATTGTCAAAAAAACAAAACTAGGTACTGGGAAGACATTTATCGGCAATATATGTAGGTTATTTGTTATCTTAATTGGACCTGGTAGGTGATGCTGCGAACGGGTTCAAAGCATATTTTAAAATATTTCTCACATAGCAACTGGTTATATGTTTGAGTGAGTCCCTGGATATTTGGGATTCACAATTTGAAACAGTAGGTATCGCTGCAATCGGGTTTTGAGATGTATTTAGATTTTTCGCGTTTAAAAGTACAATCGAAACCGGTAATAACCGATTTGGTGCAGACGAAGTCGCACGGGTCAGCTAGTTTATATATAAATTAAGATTTTTGTGTGAAAAAGGCTTACTATATCCGGTTCTTTTTCACATTGTCGAAATACACGTGTTAGAAAGAAATGACGTGAGGCGCATCGCCGGCATCGCACACGCGGTGAATAATTTGTTATTTTTTAAATACATATTAATTTTGATGCACACATTTTAAAAGGAAATGGAATGTATTGTATTAAATTTATTTAAATGGTTTCTTGCCAACCATAAATTAGTTAAAGACGAGCGAATACTTAATGAAGGTGTATTCCTAAGGATTCTTCTCCGTGACTATGTTAGTATATATTGCGTATGTTACTATTAACTTTACAGATGTAGGGAGTCCATTCTAAGGTTGTTTAATGCTTTAGTAAAAATTAAATAAAAGATCTTAATAAGATTATAGAAGTTGCACAGTCTCTTGGATCCTTATGCTTTTTAACCCCTCTAATTTTCTAAGACTCAGATCTCAATATGGCGGATCATGTTTTTTATTTTTTTTTATTTCACGATATCGTAAATTGTAAATTACATGGTTTACTAAAAATAGTTCGTATAAATGAAAAAATGTTTTTAAAATACATTTAACATGCAATGTATGATTTTACATTACGCAATTTGTTGCGTTTCAAAGTTCTGTAATAAACCAAGTATTTATTTTTTTATTTTAATTTTATTCTGCTTACAGTCTGTTGACCTGTGCCTCGTGAAGTCTACATTTGTTTCTATGGAGTTTAAATCTCTATGGTTTTTGGGTTAATTTAAGTTCCGTTAGATTTTAAAGTGAAACTTCTTATGACATGGTAGGGAAAATTTTCGTTACGCGTTAAACGTTAGGTAGGTATATATTTGTGTGCATGTGTAAGTGTCTGTTCGAATCTAGTAGTATACAAAAATCAGAAAATGTGAAGTATTTATACTACGAGACTTCGTTTAGTATATAGTTTATGAGTATTCTAATTTCTCAGCTATACTAATAATATTATAAAGCTGGAGGGTTTGTTTGTTAGTTTGGTTGAAAGCGTTACATATATAATTTAATAAATATAAGCCTACGCGTTACATATATAATTTATAATAAATATAAGCCGAAGAAGTGTCACTTCCTCCGCGTGTACACACTGATACATGTAATTTTTCTCCTATATTTTTATTCTACTCTATGACCGTTCATATCATCATCATCTGCCTATAAGAAACCCACTGCAGGGCCATTGGCCTTTTCCCGAAGGAAGAACTGGGCATAATCACCACAATAGTTAATGACGTATTGCCGATTTCAAACTCTGAGCAATTTTTTTTTTATGTAAAAGGCGGCAAACGAAAATGTGGGTCACCTCTTGTTAAGTTTAACCATTACACAGTTCTATGTAGGAACATACAGTAGTACAACAAGAACATATCTCAGGTTCAGGTTTCCTCACGATATTTTACTTCACCGTCAGCGGATAGTGTCACCAGCTTAAATTCTTGGTACTCGAATTCTAAAAATTGGTACTCGAATTCTGAAAAATTCGTTGGTACATGTCGGTCGGTATTTGAACCTGCGGACATCGAATTGATATTCCACCGGTCAAACCACTATATCACCACGGCCTATTACATCGTTAATATAAAGAGATCTTTAAAAATATTGTATTCCTTCCTTCAAAATTAACTCTTTCAAACACAAGGTATAAAAGTTAAAATGGAATTAACAGGAAAATGCAATGTTTTGTAGCCACTATTATAGACAATTACTGTTAATTGCGTATTATTCAGAAGTGATTATATTTTATAGCGACCTTACTGATGCCTGTAATCAAGATTATGATGTTAGAGGTGAGAATACAAAGTATCATCCTTTTAAACACACAGTACTAGTTAAAATGTTGTGCAATTGCAGTGAAGAAAATTACTTTAATTTGCACGATTCAAAGATAAAACATTCGTTTTACACTAAGGTATAGTAAACACTAGCGTCTTTCTAATACGCGTTACAAAAGGAGGTCTTTTTAGGACCATTTTTCCCAGGATTTTTCCCAGACACCGTTGTCAGTTTTACTTTAAAAAAAAGTCACAGAATGAAGGATACGTGAATTAAAAGCTTTTTATCCAATCTTAAGCCCATTATGTGCACAGAAACGTATGAGATTTGGTTACTTAAAGTTGGTATAGTTATAGAGAAATAATGTAATATAATAATAATCCGTAATATGTGTTACAAGTACATAAAACATTCAGTACTTAGTTACTTTCATAGACTGTAAAAAATCAGAGGAGTCAATTTAAAGTGAATGCTGAGTGGATGATTTGTAATTGATGTAATCGCACCACAGTGAAATTTACTACTCGAGGTAGTTTAGTTAGCTTATTTATAGAATAAATACTCTTCGAAACGAAATACAAATTGCGTACGATATGAATTTGTCAATGTCAAACAAATTATTAGTCTATGGTTAGTAGAGAGTAGTACTCTGTGGCGTAAAGATTGTCTGTAGGGAATTGATATGTATATAGTAATTTATATACACCTTGATAAGTGGCTGCATAGTGTAGATTCCTTTGCATTTCCTTAAGATGGAAAGAACAGAAACAAAAAGGACTCTTTGACAAAAAAAATGACAATAACATTAGCGCGGAGTTAATAATTTAAGCAGCTACGATCGAATTTTGGCCACTGGACGACCGTTATAGATATCATTAGAAATGTTAAAATGAAAACAAATCTAGTATTCTCATAAGGAAAACTTTTTTAGGTAGCCATATTTTTTGATCTGTCATAAAACGTAAAATAACTTGATGTGGGTATAGTGTAAGCTCTGAAGATAAAAAGTAGATAATAAAAATCGGCCAAGCGTGAATCGGACTCGCTCTCGAATCCGCAACCAAATATATGTAATTCGTTAAAAGCAGCGACTCTTGGCTACTGATTTTCAAGACTAGGATGTATGACAGCAAACGAGTGTCGTAAACAATTATGTCGTCATATTTCAAAATGAGCTAAATCCAATTTTAATAGTTCATATAACATGTTGAAGTTTTTAAAAAAATCCAGTTTTTATGCACTGAGAAAGAAGTTCTAATTTTACAGTCTATAAAGTCTTTTTTTCTGAACATTATATTTTTTCATGTACAAAATTTGAAGATCTTGAAAAATAACGTAAATTATTAGGTACGGCTAAAATTGCATTTAGCTCGTTATGAAATGTAACGACTCAATTTTTTTCTTACGTGAGGCAGTTACAGTGAGGGATACTGATAAAAATTACCTTATTCAATATAGCGGTTGCGAGCAAGTCCTCATAAGTTGAAGTCTCGATGGTAGGCGTGTGTGAGGAGGATTCAGTTGCGTAACGTGCAAGTGCTGGCAGCGCTGACGCTTCCTCAATGATCCTGGCGACCAGACGCTTGAGCTGGACATGAGCTCCGCTTGCACCGATGCGGCGGCTAGTTGGAGCGTGTGATGGTGATGCATTTCGAGGATGTAAATCTGAAATATACAAATTTTTTGATGATTAAATTCAAAGTATGGGTAGATAATTAAATGAAATATTTATGGTATTCGTAGTAATAGGTAAATAGAATAGGTATTTGATACAATGTATATGGGTAATTCTAAGTAAAGAAGCACTACTCTCTTGTTCAGACAGATGGCACGGCATTAGTGTTATAATTTTAATGCAATTATTATATAATATTTCAAGTCAATTTATTTATTTTATCGTGTTTCATAAGAGACCAGGGGAGATACTCAACACAGGGGAGAGACTAGATGCACAGGATAGGTAGGATACGGGAGGGATTTTAATGTTGCTTTATGTAAATTGTATTTTGACTTCAAATTTGAATTGTAAAGTTGATTTAAAAAAAATACAGAAATATCTAGTTGAAGTCCCAAAATATTGCATAAATCAAGATATAACAAGTGAAAATGAATTGTCGCATATGTTACATACATACATAACGTATCACTCTAGAAAAGCTGCACCTATTTGGCTATTTGGTTTGGCACCTATTTTTGTTGTGTTTGCAATTGTCAGGACAAGGTTTATATGAAAATTAATCTATGACAAATCGTAAGGAAAAGAGAACAATTTGGGTTGCAAATCTCAATATAAAAATGTGAGACTGAGAAAAATATTAGGGAAATCTTCAAGAATATTGAAATCATTGAGATTGATGTTGAGTTGTTCAGTTGCCGTTTTATATGTATTACTGTAAAAGGAGGATTTAGTATAATTTTCTTAGTTACTACCTTAACCTTGAGAAGACGGAGCGAGCAACTAGTGAACAGTATAAATATGATTTAGGTCTTCTCGATTTTTCCGTCAATTTTTGTTTGTCAAAAGAATTTTATAGTAATTCGTGCTGTGTTCTCCGAAAACCCGAAACCGTATAATGCAGTATAAACTTGAGAGGCGAAAGGTTAAAAATTATACTTAGTTATCTTCCCATTAAACACATCGTTGAAAAAGAAACACACACACACACCCACACAAGACAGATATAAAAGCATGCTTATAAATTGCTATTCGTTCTCCACCATATGTGTAAATAAAAGAAAAACATAATAACTCTTGTGGTTTTATTTCTTAATTTTAGAATTACAAAGAAACTTTAAACGTCTTTAACAATTCAAATATATAGAAATGTAAATGTAAGTTATAGAAAGATATAGAATTCGTTTTTTAAAGGTATTTAAACAAAGGCAAACGAACTTGTGTGTCACCTGATGTTAAGTGATCAGCACCGTCCATAGACACTAACAATACCAGGGGAGTCGAAAGTGCGTTGCCAGCTTATGTTTGGGGGACAGGGAGTGAGGGGCAGAGGAGAGGGGAAAGGAGGTGAGGCGCTCTCACTGACCGAATGAAACGCAACAATGCAAGCACTGTTACTTCACGTCGGTTTTCTATGAGAGGGTGGTACTACCCCAGACGAGCCGACCCATTCATCCTGAAACCAGTAACAGTTTCAGCATGGCTCTACCACCATAAAATATGTAAAACATGTATATAAAGATTCATATTCATTTCAGGCCCCCGTTTAAGATCATATCAGCTCATCTGGATGTGGCCGCTAAGGAAATGGGAGCCATTCAGGCAGATTGTTTCAGTGTGATTCAAGCTGACTGGCGCAAGGAGCTGCAAGAGGGCATCAATAGATTCTATGCTAGGTTAATATACACAGATAAATAAATATAATGATCCACCATTCATAATTTTCTCATGTATATGAAATATCAATAGAAATATTTGATCAAAGTTTATAGTCTTCCATATCTATTCTATACATATAATAAAATGGTTGGGTATGAAAGTATACACGTTACTGATAACAAAAATGCAATTTTTACCCTTTCCCTTCCCCTTTCTCCTTTCCCTACCCCTCCCCCATACACAGGCTGGCAACGCACTTGCGACTCCCCTGGTGTTGCTAGTGTCTATGGACGGTGGTGATCACTTAACATCAGGTGACCAACCTGTTCGTTTGCCGCCTTTTGACTTAAAAAAGAAACCTACGTCAACCGACGTGTTGTCCGAACAAGCTGTAGCTAGCTTCATCGTCAAGATTCTACAAATGCATGACGCATGTAAGTGAGGAGAAATTTTCTTAGTGAAAAAAAACTATTCTGCTATCTTCAGACCTTTTATATTTCAACTCATTTCACAGACTATATATGAGTCGTTAAATGTCAAAATGACCCAAATATAATGTTAGCCTTTCATAAGTTTTAAAGTTTTTTATGGATTTTCATATTTTAAACATGTATAATAAAATTGGAAAATCATAAAAGTTAAACCAAAAAAGTTATGAACGCCAAAATTTGGACTTCGTTGACGGTGAATAAAGGCTCTATTATATATATACTTAATTACTTATGTAATTTTGATATATAACAACTAATAACTTTTTAAAATGAGCAACATTCTACAAACGCATAACGTATGTAAGTGGGGAGGAATTTTCTCAGTTAAAAAAAACTGTTTTGGTTTACATTTGAACTCCTTTCACAGACTATTCCTTACGTAATTTTGAAATAGAATAACTAATATATTTTTAAAATGAGCCACATGTGGCTCATATGTGTATTAAAACGTAATGTACTATACGTAATGTAATATATGATATTGTAGGATTATAGGTCACTTTAGTATATTAAAAGAACTGTATTTATTTCGCAAAGAGTAATGCAATAATTAAATTTGCAAAATATAGACTTGAAAATAGTAAATTCAAATTAAATATTTTACATAATATGGTTGTCCGAGCCTTAGTGAAGCAACGACAATGCTTTTGTATAAATAATATTGAAGTCCTCATAGAGTTCATATATTATATTTCGCATTATATTATAGTACATAACCTGAATGAATTGTATGAGTTCTTCATTTAATCTTATTATTTATTTTTTCTTTTTCAAATGTTTAATCACTATAGTTATATATTATAAAACAAACTTCTCTGCAACGTCTGTCTGTCTGTTCGCGATAACCTTAAAACCTACTGAACAGATTTTCATGCGGTTTCATCAGTAGATAAAGTGATTCATGAGGAAGGTTTAGGTATATGATTTGTCAAGGTTTTTTATTATCAAGGTGGGATAACGTCCTCCAGGCCCGCGAGTGCTACATAAATTAATTTTTCATTATTATTAATAAGTGTAAGTTATATCGATGTGATAAAGCGTTGTAGGTTTTCTCTAGTATACTCCTTCATATTATTGTTACTATATTATTCATCGGACTGTTGACTGTTACAGTGTCCAAAATTGTTAATAAATAAATAATTTAAAGTTGTTATTTAGGTATTTATTTGATCATTGGTCTTTGTAAATACATAAATAGATATCCGTTTTAATTAGGTACAAATAAAAACAGGCGTTTAATTTATTTTATTTTCCCTTCCCCTTTCCCTAACCCTACCCCCACCCTCATACACAAGCTGGTAACGCACTTTCGACTCCCCTGGTGTTGCTAGTGTCTATGGACGGTGGTGATCATTTAACATCAGGTGAAGCACCTATCCGTTTGCCTGCTTTTAATATAAAAAAAAATCAATAACAATAATCAACAATATATTAATAATATAAAGGCGCTCTATGCGGTTGTCGTGCTTGCTTTTAATTCCTTTAAACTACAAAACGGATTTTGATATAGTTTTCTCCAAGGTTTAGAAGACGTATCGAAACTGTTATACACCTCGTTCTTCTTTATTATTATTTAGATTATGAATGTAAAAGCATACAAAACAGCAAATTTGTTATTTTAATTTGTAATTTAGTGTAATCTTCTAATTAACTGACTAGACAACGAACCTTAAATTTACACTAACTAATATAATAAATACGAAAGTCAGTTTGTTTGTTTGTTACGCTCTCACACTTAAACTACACAGTCGATTATCATGACATTTTGAATACACGTTATCAGGAATACACAAAAGAATATAAGGTGTAATCAGCCAAAAACATAAAATAAAATATCTGAATGATTAAAAATTTGTAAATTGAAATTATTAACAATAGTTCCATTTTCCAATCTATTGGCATTCTGAGCAATAATTGTATACATTATACATAGTTTATTAATTAATGAAACATATGATGTGTCTGCACAAGCTCAATACAAAAAAGAGAGTACGTGTGACCGTCACACGCGATTGAAGTAAAACTTCTTTGGTTTTTTATTTATTTTGGTAATTTAAAAAGGCATTTATTGATAATATAGCACTGGATTGCAAAATATTAAAAACTAGCCGACCCGTGCCCACTACGTTGGGTGGTAATAGGCATTGTCAAGCTACAACTTTTCTCTAGAACATCTCATAATTAAGGCAGCGTTCGTAAGAAACGTTTTCGTTCGACCATTTTTCTCCGACTCCCCAAATATTACCCCCTACAACCTTACAAGGTTTACCTCTTTATAATATTAGTATAGATTATAGATAATATAATTATATAATAGCTTCTGCTCGCTACTTCGTACGCGTGGAATAGTTATTTTGGGCTAAGACGCAGCGGAATCTCTCAAAAGGAAAAAAAGTCGAATTTAAAACATTTTTCATTGTTGCTCCACTCCTATTGGTCTTAGCGTGACGATATATAGCCTATGACACTCGCAAATATGGCTTTCTATTGGTAAAACAATTTACAAATCGGTTTAGTAGTTTCTGAGATTACCCCCTACAACGTCACAAACTCACAAACTTTACCTCTTTATAATATTAGTGTAGATGGCGATTAATTAAGAAATAAATAAATCATATGAGAATTTAAAAAGGCATTTATTGATGATGTAACACTAGATTGCAAAATATTAAAAATGATTAGCTGATAGATGGCACTACAAATAATGAAGCTTTGACTTAATTTATTACTTACTTACATTGAAACCAGATTGCAGCACGGTTGCGCGCTCATACATAGATAATTAATTCTAATGTATGATTTTTATTATTATTCAATTTTCAATTTAATATTATGTATTTTTTTTTAAATGTTTGATTGTATTGTTTATAAACGATTTATTGACAAAATCAAAACTATTTAAAAACCGGATGGTACAGAAACGTGACACCATATTGCCGTAACGGACTTCCGTTGCATTGTCGTTTAGTTATCTCCTAAACGCGCCTAAAGAAATTTGACTACAATATCAATATTACATGTACACCGGCCGCTACACGTCGCTAGTCTGCCGCAAGCGCAATACGTCACAAGTATGTCCAGGTCATATAAGTTAATAAATTTTCCCTCTATCAAAAATCGCTGAGTGCGGCTAAAGTTTTCAAAAAGAAAATAATTTGAGAAACACAGGAGATAATTGTATTCAAATGTTTCATCTTTTGCTATTTATATACAGATTATCATGTTTCTAATGTTTACTGTCGTGTTGAGGTCGGGTGACATCACCGTTTCACCTTCAGTTATCTGCGGGTGTTTTATTATGACTAGATACATAATAAAATCTATTCTTTCGCATTTTCCCGCTATATTGCATTACTAGGAGAACACCGATTACCATATTGTCATAATTGAGCCCCGAGAGGTAAATAAATTCACGTTGCGAAGAATCATTGCTCGGACTTTCAACATTAATTAAGCGTCGAAATTTAGATTTCAATTAATTTTCAATATATAAATATCTTCTAAGTCGTTTCACTCGTTGAAATGCTGAATGTGTATCCTCATAATAAAAAAATACTCTCCATGAAATTCATGCACAAATAATCGCGAGGAGAAAATTTGCAATCCATTTACGTCATTTTTATATTGACGTCATATTTCTATAATGAACTATACCGAAAAGAATACTGTAATTATATGTATATATTTATAACGACCAAATATTATAAAACAAAGTTGCTTTTTGTGTCTGTTCACTTAGTTCTTCTAAACAACGCCTATGGAATGCCTATAGATAAGTACACTCTTCCTGTCACTTATACTCTTTAGAAAATACATTAAGGATTTTTTTTACATATTACTAGCTGTGCCCGCGACTTCGCCCGCCACAACGAAAGCTCTCAAAAGGCAAAAGATACCCGATTTTGAAACATTCTTCATTGGTGCTTCGCTCCTATTGGTCTTAACGTGATGATATATAGCCTATAGCCTTCTTAAGAAATGAGCGAATTGACTCTGAAAGATTTTTCAAATCGGACCATTAGTTCCTGAGATAAGCTCGTTCAACAAAACAAACAAACGCTCCAGCTTTATAATATTAGTCTAGATTAAAAATAACAGGTAATTTGAGAAGTTATTTTGATTTGATGATTTGATTTAAAAAAAATTTTTTAGTATTACATAGCTCATTTATCGAGAAAGACTATAGACTATATATCATCACGCCAGACCAATAGGACCGGAACACCAATGAAGAATGTTTCAGAATCTTATATAAGTTTTTCCTTTTGAGAGCTTCCGCAGCGTGTTAGACCAAAGTAACTATTCAACGCGGACGAAGTCGCAGGTAGAAGCTAGTTGTTTATATTTGGCTCTTTTGTATGACGAGTTTGCCGACCACTGGCCTAGTCGGTCCGATTGACTAACGACGATTGTAAACTCCCGAAACGATGACGGACACTCGAAACGAATATTCAATTCGAATTAATCAAACAATTACGTAAAGTATTAGGTAACCAAACCTAACAACTGGCAACCGATCGAATTATTTACTTGACTATTAATAATCGTCTTTCATTAATTTTACATAATTATACGAATAAATTATTATACGTGATGTCTAATACTAATTGGGGAATTATGTGTTTATATTTACATGTGTATTCTTCCTAGTGATTTAACATAAATATGCATTTTCGCCTCATTTTTATTATGCAAATGCCGTTTACAACGGAAGAAGTTTATTTTATACCTGTACACATAAATCGAATATTCTCACTACGACATAGTTATACAGCAGTCACTAATTATAATGTTTTCAAGAGAGAGATCTTTCAATTGCTTGAATGACATATTCTATTTGTAATAAATTGACACGTTTTAGCCAGTCTACCAAAGAGGATGGCATACTCGGGAGCTACAACCTTCTATTGCATCACATCTCGGGGTTCTTCTTCATCTTCTTACCCTTATCCCACATAAGTAGGGTCCGTACAACATGTTTGTCATGTTGTGGTATATGATTTGGCTTAATTTTTACGATTTAATTTTTAATTTTTGCATCACATCTCGGGGTTATTCAATACGTATCCTGGTGCCGAGATATCTGCAGGTTGGTTAGACAGTGGCGATACGCGATAGCTTGTAGTTATCCCTTCCACTCCTTTTACATTACACTATGCTCACTATCAGACACAGTGCAGACACTTTGTCGTGCTGCGTTAAAAAAGTTGATAATCTTGGTTGTGTACTTTGGCAGTGTTACATACATACATGTGTTAATTAAACTTAATTAATAATGACATTGCGTGTAAATGAACGGATAAAATTGAGTATGTGAGGTTTTGTAACTGGTTGTCCTTTACAGATGACGCATGTGCTAGGGTTGTCACTTGTACTAACCTATAGTATTATAATAGATTTTGAAAGCTTTAGTAATTTGGGGCCATACAAATGTCACGTAAGCACTAAAGGCGGCAGGGGGTCTTCGACAACCTTATGTTTGATGACATAAGGAATGGGGGTTATTTAAATGTGTAGGTCTGATATATGAGGTACGCAGTCTAACCAACTAGGCTACCATCGTCCTAGACCATTACCTATGCTTACAAGGGGGAGGGACTGTCAGAAATTACAAAAAGTCGGTTTACGTCACACTTGAACGGCTCCTTTTCAAATTTAGGGGCCATACTAAAATATGTCACAAGAATTTCACGACTTTTGCAGCGTCTCCACTCGTTCTCGTCAGAGATGGTTACATATATGTAAGTAACATCCTTGGACTTAGATATTATTAAATTATTACAGCACTTCTAAAACTATTTGAATATTTCTATTTTCAATATATTTTCGTAAAATAATAATAAATCAAACATTTTAGATTTTCGTTTATTGTTACAGTTAACGTTTATACATGAGAACGTCATGAAACTCGTAACTCATTCTTAGCTATATCACATGACTTCACACTTGTTTAAGCCCCTTCCACCAATAATGTGTTATATCATTTATATGTGGCCCTTTACATGCTAAAGTGTATTTTTTTTT
>MU160057.1:80126-108560 GCA_015888305.1 Antheraea pernyi | reverse complement strand
TCATCAACATAAGCTGTTACTTATCAGTTTGTTTTAAAAATGTTACTAAGTCGAAAATAATAAAATCAACAAATAAAGTTAAAATAATAACAAAGTTAAAATTCACTATGATTAGTAACTCTTTGTTAAAAATTAAACATTGTATTGTATTGTATGTATGGTATTGTACAAATACAATACCAATTGCATTAATATGTAAAGAATAAAACTGGTTGTATTTCTCTTGAATTTAAACGATAATCACGAAACGAGCAATCTGTTATGGAAATCGTTACTTAAATAACAGAATTAATTAAAAGTAAGATTGTAATTTTTAATCAATTAAAGTAAGTTAATTAAAATGCTAAAATTAAAAATGGAAAGTTTCAGTTGGATAAATACATACCTAAACATGTTGAAATAAATTATGTTTTAAGGTAAGTAATTTTTTCCGACTGCTATCGCAATATATTCGTACGTGACGCTTCTTTTTTCGCATTTAGAAATTAACAATATATCTAACATGACCAACCAACCAACACGACAATGGCGACTGGCAATGGATTTCCCCTCTTCAGTGGTCGTCGCAATTTATCCTTACCCTCAGTTAGCCGTTATTTTATCGTACTACATTTGTAAAAAAAGTAGGTTGTTATAAAAAAGTTTTACACTGTAGTATCAATATAAATAATTATGTAATTAAGGATAAAGCATGTACATTGTATGTCTCTTAGTTACGGGTTAATTGTAGAGGGGTTAGGGAAGCTTCGAGATTTCTGGCCAGCATTGCTGCTGAGCTGAAACATAGGCGTCTTCGCTGGCTAGGACATGTATACCGCATGGATGCATCCCGTATGCCATGGCGAATCTTACAGGGTATTATAGCGTATGCAAAAAGGAATATTGGAAGGCCATTGCTATGTTTTAAAGACTGCGCCAAGCGAGATATGTCCTGTAAAACCGAAAGATTTTCTCAAATCAGACTGGTAGTTCCTGAGATCATAGCTTTCAACCAAACAAACAAACTCTTCAGCTTTATATATTAGTATAGATTACAATAACAGTGGTACAATAATGAAATAAATATTCTTTATTTCTTATCGTGAATTTGAAAGTCAGCAACGAAAAATGCTCTCTCTGTTTCACACGTGGCGGTTATTATAATACGTGCTTGTTCACGTATTGTGATAAAACCGGACTACCATTGTCACTTAAAAAAATGTAAGGAACATCAGATATTGAACACCAGAGTAACGATTCCTTCAATAATTTATAACATATTGCGTAACTATAATGCAATACGTTATTAGTTGTTATAATAGTGCCTACTAATCTCTTACGAAGTCTTGATAGTCGAGGAATTTGACCGAAGGAATGTCAATATAATGTCCGCAGTTTTGAAACCCGACATGTACCTATTAACGAATTTTTCAGAATTCGCGTTAATTTACTAATTTTATTTGGTAACACTATACGCTGATGATGTGTGGATATTTCGGAGTTTGATATCGCCAATACGCCGTGGGCTGACGTGGTGATTATTCCCATATCTTTCTTAGGGAGAATGCCTATGAACCAGCAGTGTGTCTCTTACCGGCTAATGATGAAATTACTTACAAAGTTTGACTGTTTGCAAGTTTATATACTGCTAATACATATTTTGTATATAGGAGCAACAAGTAGGTAACTCCAGATGGTCAACTTCGCAAGTAAAACGAGTTTTCAAGTATTCTCTTTTAACATCTTACAATATTGTGTCATTCCGCCGGCAAATGCGACGGTAGAAACTTGTAAAGATAAATCGTGATCCTTATAGTACATTTTATTTCCTCTTGCGTTGTACCGCTGTATTTTCCGGTATGTATTAATGAGGTAGAATAGCTTGGTTAAATAATAAGACCCGCGGTCATTTAAAGATCAATTATTTCTAAGTAAGTTGTCAAGTTAAATTGTGGACAACTCAGTACACTAAGACAGTATGGAAAATTACTAAGACCAAAATTGGTTTGAAAAAGATACATATTTTTAAAGTAATACGTTTAAAGTGATTTCTCAAGAAATCCCTGAGAGTATATGGAGATGAAAAACATCTCGTTTACTTTTAAAATGTATTCATTTCTAATCTTCAACAAAGTGGAAGGGTATAAAAGACGTAACGCACAGGGATAAAGAAGATGAACTAGATTTGATCACCCGGAGTAGAACCCTCGAGCACGCTGCTAGTGCGATACAGTGATACTGCATTCAATAGTTCAATACAAATCATCTCACATACGTGCACAAACATGCAGTAGGTATACATATTATAGTATCAGGGATTCGATAAATTTTCCTTATTTTTGGATTTCGATTATTAGTTTAGTAAGATTATTCAGAATCAACTTAAGTACACATGCCGATACACATGTATGCTTCGTTAACTCATATATGTATAATTAGCTTAACCACCTTAGCTTAGTTAGATTTGCGAATTTGCATTCAAGACAAAATAGCCCAAGCCGACCTTCAGTCACTTTGGCGCCCCTGTCGCTTGTTCTCATACAACTGAGCACCGTAAGCGCTCGCCCAAACAGCCCGGTGAAATTGTGAATGTCCGTCAGACCAACAGTGTATAGTCATTTGGGAAAAAAAAGATAAAGGGGATTTAGGTCATATTGTACGGAATAGATTCTTAGAGCAAGCAGCTTAGACGAAACACGGATACCGCATTCACCCATTAAGAACACAGATACTGCACACTCACAAAATAGTTACCGGTATGTTTTGTAAGGGACCGCCATTTTGTCAGCTTATTTGAAGATTTACTTAGCGGAATTGCATTCAGGGCAACATAGCCCAAGTCCAGGTTCAGTTACTTTGACATATATACTAATTGTCATTTCAGATGAGCGCGTTTCGGGGCATCAAATTCTATGTTGTCAATTTGAAAAAATCGGATTGGAAAGCCTTCTCGTTTAGACAGTTGTATCCTTTATTGAATGAATTGTCATATAGTCTACTAAGCTATGAATTAATAATATGGCGTCGTTCGTATACAAGCCGTTGATTATGTGACCATTCATAACCATATCATCCTTTGTGGGATCAATTTAAAGGACCACCCATGTTCTTCATAATATAAAATTATATTAAAAAGTAACTGACTCAAACCTGGTTACTTTCGACTTAACGATTCTTATAAGAGTAGCTTATAATATTATACATAGAAATTGGTATGTTGATAATACGTGTGATAAGGGATTATAAAACCGTCCGCGTTTACTGATAAATTAACAATAAATTTATTGATGCGATAGTCATCTATATGAGTGATAAATCCAATTTCATAGCAGGCACACGATGGCAATGAATGTAGTTTAACTAACAATGAAGGCTTGTACAAGATCAATAGAAAGCTAGACAAGAAAAAGAAAATACGCCGTTTCGCTGCAACAATGGCTCAGATTGAATATAACCTCTGAGACTTTAGCTTAAATAAGCCAATTCATACACGTTAAACATTCCGACAATTTCTTAACCATTTCAGTAGTGCTTGTATTATTATTTCGACCAGTATTAAGAGAATCTGTAGACCGTTTTAAAATGTAAATACAATTCTAGTTTGCAACAATAATTATAGTCACATATAATACGTATGCGTCATTTGTACTAAGTGATTCATTTAAACAACCATAAAGACTATGGAAAGTCTAGTTGATTGACGTGCTAAGATTACCAAACACTCGGTATGCAGTACTCTTTTCCACTGTCGTTATAATGCGTAATTGTCGCTTTTGTGGAGAACAAACCACTTTCACTTCTACTCTGTTTTTGATGAGAAATTACTCTCAGTTATAAGGCTACCTTTTGCACAATTGATTTACAATTTTGGTGTTTGGTTTGGTGATGCAATAATTAACATTGTACTAAATTTGCTATCCATCACTAGTACGATGATATCTTTATGTCTTGTGTCGATGATGTCTTACGGTATTTTATCGGATACACTTTGAGGAATGTGCATAAGATCTGCACCAACTAGTACTTCCGTCTCCGTTTCATTTCAGAACTACTAGACACCGTACAAACCTCCACCCATTCGCAGTTGACATACCATCCAACCGCACGAAGTACTTTGCATCGTCGTTTATTATGCGAACTGCAAAAGAGTGGAATGCGCTGCCTGCGTCTGTTATTCGTGAAGTATTTGATATAAAGGTCTTCAAAAGAAGAGTGAATAAGCTTTTACTGGGTGCGTCCAACAGGTGTGCGTAAGGCCAAGCGTCGCACAGTGTATTTAAGAAAAAATCTACATATTGTATTTACATTTGTATTTACGAACTGCTAATTATAAAACAAAAAATTCTACGGAATGTAATATGTGATGGAAATGTTTCTAGTTTTAATTTATCTCCAATATTTTATACTGAAATAAATACTTTAACATTGGTATTTAATATTGGTGTTGATCGAGTGGTTTCACCTATGGAATATGTATTTGATGTCTGCATATTGAAACACTGTCATTTTATCTACAAATTATCTGAATTCGTCTGCATTTATTAACTTTAATTTGTAATATTATGAACTTATGGCAAAGGAAAGAATCTTGAAGAAACCGGAACCTGAGAAATGTTGCGGTTAGGGATGTCATAAGTATTATCATATCATTGTCACTGTAGTGACATAGTCAACCTGTTCAGCCTTCACGGCTTAGTGTATTTCGTACTAAGCCAGCTTCAATAACGTTTTATGTCAAGGTCTTACCAGTATCAAGGGGTCAACTAGTCTAGAACTAATCTATTTGGCGCCGGATTATGGTAGTGAGCAATACTTTGGATCATCCCCTCTTCCAGTCACATAATAGAAAACTGGTGCAGCTGTTGCCTCAGCAAAAGACTCGAATGGATGTTATTATACTACTCTTGGTAGGGCCTGCATATTTTCGTCGTTTGTTTTCGAATACCTGGTTTCATCATGAATGGGTCGGCTCGCCTAGGGTAGTACCACGCCCTCATAGAAAACCGACGTGAAGTAACAGTGCTTGCATTTTTGCGTTTCGCTCGGTCAGTGAGAGCGCCGGAGGCCCCCCTCTCCTCCTCTCCCTCTCCGTCTCCTAATCCCTTCCCCTAAAGGGTGGTAACACACTTGCGATTCCTCTAGTGTTGTTAGTGTCCATGGACGGTGGTGATCACTTAACAGAAATTCATATATTTGTATGTAATTTGAATTATGTATATTGTTTTTGGTCAGTTTGGCGGTCTTTTGTTTTATTACCGCGCTTGCGTCTACATAACTCTAGTGATGTATAAGAATATTTCATCTAGTTCAATGAGGACTGTTTTAATTGTGAAATTTTAAATGCTTGCTTACAGATAGAGTTACAGTTTTAGGTTTTGATTTATAGTAATCCAAAATTTGATCATTTGAACTCATTATGTATTTTTAATTAAAAGAATGATTATCAACATATTGTGTACAATATTATAATTAGTAGTAATTTTGAAGATAAAAGAGGTCCTTTTAATAAGATATTAGATCATTACCCTGAGAGTTCCATAATACAATTTCTTGTAGAATAGAAAACCGATTTATTTTTGTATAGTTGCAAAAACTTAATTACATTGACAACATGGTCATACTATATATATATAATAAAAACGTTAAGACATATTGTGAGATAATATATATATTGTTTAAAATTTTCATTGCTTTCTTATTTGTATGTAATCCCATCTTATTCAACGCACTATTAGTATTCGCATATCTAATGTACGTACTGTTATACCCCCTTACTATTTACCAGTTTCCTTACTACTTCACTATTTCAACCCTGTCAGCATTTCCTACTGTTTGTCGCAATGACACACCCATCCCTGTTAGTCAGTCCCCGTTCCTCATTCGCGCTGGTCGAATCATTTTTTTCTATGATATTTTATTAAAGTCGTTTCAGTGCTTATTAAATCTTTTTTTTAAAAAGCTATTTACCAGACCCAGTATAACATTGGTGGCAGCGAAAAGGGATTTTATGAAATCCTGGGACCGTCCTCCGCAAACGAGTTAAATAGTGAAGTGCTCGGAATACAACAAATATAATTTAATAAATAAAGTGTCATAGCACAATATACAAGTTTCAAGTGTAAAGAGTGTGTGTAAAGGTGTAAAAGTGAACCAGCTCCTAGTTCCAACCGGTCACCTCGGTTCCTCCAGTCAACAACTCCTAGTCCACTGTACAGTAAGCGGTACCAGGGCTACTACGCTGTTCGCGCTCTTAAAGGATCCTGAGTATCCAGTACGGACCAGAAGTCTACGACGTCTCCACATCCCGACGACGAGAAAATATAAACAATATAAAATGAAGTATCCAGTTCTCCTGTAAGTCGTAAATTCTAATCATATTATCGAAAAAACAGTGCTAATTAACGTTTCTGCGAACAACCTTCTGAATACCTTGAACTTAAAAGTGATTATAAAACTTTAATAACTAGGTGTGCCACATTAAGTCCGTCGTGAACAATTGTTATTGTTAGTAGATAAGAGTAACATAACATCCAGCGTCCTATCGGTCGCCCACGCGTTTCTCATACTGTAAGTCTTCGTTCATTGTTTCGATTGCGCTGTTTCATTAAAATTCGTTTAGTGTGTATCGCTATATAGTTTGTATAACAATTTACATTAATTCGCAACTGGTTCTCAACATATTTTTATTCTCAATCTATTTTTAAATCGTGAAATAGTTATGCCGAAAACAACCAAGGTTGATGACAGTAAAGCAATCATTGACGTGTCTGATCCAGAACCAATTCTAACTGAACCGTCATTAAAATCAACTGTACTTCCTTCTCAACCCGTTAAAAAACCTACTACAACTCAAACTATGACTGAACTCGATTTAAACACCTTATTTAAATTCATAAAATCTTACGATGGTAGTAGGGAAACATTAAATTCATTTCTGGTGAACTGTGATAACGCTTTCGAACTGGCAACGGACACACAAAAACCTATATTATTCAAATATATTTTAAGTCAGTTACAAGGAAAGGCGGAGCTTGCTTGTTCCATCAAAGAATTCAAATTATGGGAGCAACTCAAAGAGTTCCTTAAAACCCAATTTTCCGAGAGGAAGCATTATGCTCACCTACTCACTGACCTACAAGAGAGCAAGCAAGGCCCGCAAGAAAACGTAAACCAATACTCGTTACGCATCGAGACCTGTCTATCCCAGTTACTTACCGAGATCTCTCTCGGAAACACAAAGAAAAGTGAGCTCGCCGGTCGTACTGCCTCTATGGAGGATTTAGCCCTCCATCACTTCTTGATGGGGCTTCATCCCCGCATTTCCAATATAGTGAGGTGTCGTGGCCCCAAAAATCTGAACGAAGCCACAAATCTTGCAATTTCGGAAGAAAGAATCCAGCAATCATTATATAAAAAGAATATACCGCAATCCGACTCAAAATCAACCAACATCTCAACCTTCAACAGACGTTTCCAGTCAAGGCCAGGACCTTCAAATGCTCAACTCAGGCCAAATTACTCTAATCCGCCAGTTTGCCGATATTGTAAAAATGTTGGTCATAGTATCGAAAATTGTCGTAAACGAGAATATAATAACCGGAGGCAAGGAAACCCTCCAAATCAACAACCTCCAACCTCAAATCGCCCATTTCAAGGAAGAAACCAACCTATTCATGTAATCAATATGCCCGAACCACAGGGCTTTGACGAAATAGACACTCAGAATTTAAACGAATAAACCTACCCGACCAGTGTCGTGCGGGAACACTAATGGGTAAAACCGACACTATTGACAATAATCCACTGAATCCACTGAATCATTATAATCCACTGAATCATACTATATCCACTGTACCCACTGTATCCGCTGCATCTACTATATCCACTGTATCCGCTGCATCTTCTATATCCACTGTATCCGCCGCATCTTCTATATCCACTGTATCCGCTGCATCTACTATACCCACTGTATCCGCTGCATCTACTATACCCACTGCATCTACCATATCCACTGTATCCTCTGTATCCACTGTATCCACTGCACCCACTTTGCTCACTGTACCCACTGATCCTAATAATTATACTGTACCTATAAAATCTCATAAAACTACCAAATCCAAACCTACCGAGCCATACAACACTATAACTAGTAATACGATATCAAGTAATGCTACGATGACGCCCACTGAATCACCTAAATCTTGCAACCTCGAAATATTTAAAATCAGTACTCCATGTAAAATTCTACTCCCCGTTATACAGATCATTTCTCCAGTATCCCAGACCCCACTTACACTATTAGTTGACTCTGGGGCAACCGTGAGCCTCATCAAGCACACACGTTTGTATAATATTCCTAACCTTATAAAGGAACCTATTCATTTGAAGGGTATTGAACCCGGTAATCACAATTCCACGAAAACACTCGGTCACATTCAGCTAGAAATGCATTTACCAGATGGAAAATCGCAAATAACTCTGTTTCATAAATTCCACGTAATCAAAGAAATTCACCTTCCATTTGATGGCATAATCGGAACAGATATGCTGAATTCATTTGGTAGCAGTATAGATTATAACACCAATACACTCACCATTAACAACATTCAAATACCTCTACAACTCCATGAACCGACTTATTCTCTCCCGCCTAGATCTGAAACAATGATTGAATGTTCAGTCTCCAACCCTGAAATTAAAGAAGGTTTGATTCTAGATCAAACACAATTCGAAAATATTTTGATTGCCAATTGTATAGTAAAAGTTAAAGACAACAAACGTGTTAATATCTCTGTGATAAATACTTCAGAATCACCTATAACGATTAAACCTAACTTGAACATACCACTTTTTCCTATAGATTTGAATGAAATGATATATGCGCCTATTGATTCTACTACGGCACATTCACGTGGTAATACTGACACTTACCTCCGCACTCAAGAAGTGCTAAACTTACTCCGAACTAAGCATCTAAACACAGAAGAATCTAATGCCTTACATGATATATGTTCCGAATATTCAGACATTTTTCACATCCCCGGGGATAAACTCACGTTCACCACCGCGGTTAATCATAAAATCACAACCACCGCGCAAAATCCGATTCACGTAAAATCATATCGCTTTCCAGAAGTTCACAAACCCGAAGTAGCTAAACAAATAAATCAAATGTTAGACCAAGGCATAATAAAATCATCTATGTCTCCTTGGTCTTCACCAATCTGGGTGGTCCCTAAAAAATCAGATGCCTCAGGAGAAAAAAAATGGCGGGTGGTAATAGATTACCGCAAACTCAACGATATCACTGTGGGAGATAGTTACCCCATTCCACAAATATCTGAAATTTTGGATCAACTCGGTCAGAGCAAATATTTCACGACCCTTGATCTGGCATCCGGATTCCACCAAATCCCTATGGATGAGCAGGATGCCCCCAAAACCGCTTTCAGCGTGCCTCAAGGTCATTATGAATTCACCCGAATGCCATTTGGCCTCAAGAATGCGCCGGCAACCTTCCAACGGCTCATGAACACCGCACTAGCTGGCCTTCAAGATATCCGGTGTTTTGTATACCTTGATGACGTAGTTGTTTATTCTTATGATCTTGCTAAACACATCGAAAATCTTGATTTAGTCTTTAGACGCCTTAGAAAATTCAATCTCAAACTACAACCAGACAAGTGCGAATTCCTCCGACGCGAGGTAGCTTATCTTGGACACGTGATTACAGAAAAAGGGGTGAAACCGAACCCTGAGAAAGTAGAGGCAGTTACTAAATTTCCCACTCCAAAAAGTCCTAAGGACATCAAATCTTTTCTAGGCCTCGTTTCTTACTACCGCCGATTCATTCCTAATTTCTCCAAAATTGCCAAACCCCTTACTCAACTCTTGAAAAAAGACGTCCTATTTCTATGGGAAAATCAACAACAATTAGCTTTTGATGAACTAAAACATAAACTTACCTCGGCACCAGTTTTGATATACCCAGACTTCTCTCAACCCTTCACATTAACCTGCGATGCTTCTAATTACGCAATAGGTACGGTTCTCTCTCAAGGCTCAAAAGGGCAAGAGAGACCAATAGCTTATGCCTCCCGAACTCTCAACAAAAGCGAGTCTAATTATAACACCACAGAGAAAGAGCTCCTTGCTATTCTTTTTGGCTGTAAAACTTTCCGTCCGTACCTGTATGGACGCAAGTTTTATATCATCACTGACCACCGACCACTTACCTGGCTTATGAACCACAAAGACCCGAGTAGTAAGTTACAAAGATGGCGCCTTAAACTCTCCGAATACGAATATGAAATAAACTACCAAAAGGGCAAATTAAATGCCGCCGCCGACGCACTTTCACGATATCCCATAAATCCCGTAGACACTATCGATCCTATAGACACCATTGACCCTATAAATATTGACGATTATATCGATCCATTCGATGGTGACCTTAACATAGACTTCAGCCCTCTTAACTTACCCGATCCTATCCAAAGTCCAACTCAGTTCCAAAAACCACTGATTCCTGAAACCACCAGTGATATAAACTTACCTCCGACTTCCCAACTTATTCCTGCTCCTAGCGTCGAACAACCATCTACATCTCAATTCCCGAATTTACAATCTGACGATAATCCCTCTCCTATGACTCATTCAGATTCACACAGCATTCCTACCAATAATTCTGAAACCTTACAAAATACGTTAATTAATAGTAACTACTCACAATTCTTGAAAACAATGAATAACAAAGGGTTTGTCTCCGATGCGAAAATCCTGGAAAGTAAAACCAGCATCCTTAAAAGCAGTGATAAAATAATCATTATACCTACATCCATCGACCTCGATGAAACGAATCCTTATGTTGAGGAAATTCTTGGTGAATCAGACAGAAGAACTGAAATCTTAGATAAGGAACGGACTTTATATTCATTTTTGGCTTTTATTCATAATAATCGCCATATTTATTTCCTTTTTACCAAAGTTTATCACTTTGATAATGTAGATTACCAAGGTATATACACTGCTTTAAAAACTTTACGTAACACACTGATTCAACAATCCACAACTTCGATAAGTATAACTGACTTTAAAAATCCTTTTGATACTCATTCATACACCAAACTATACAATATCATCTTATTTCTTTTCCATAATACCAACATCATTGTCTCGATCCATCGTAATACTATTACATTCCCTTCTCTCGCCGAAATCAAAAAGATCCTTTACGAGAATCATAACATTCCCATAGCTGGACACTTAGGGAGTGACCGGATGCTAAAGCGGATTCAAGAAAAATATCACTGGAAGGGTATGCGCAGCGATATTGAAACTTACGTAAAATCCTGTAAATCTTGTCAAGAAAACAAAGCACTAAGGAAAATCCACAAAGCTCCTATGCAAATTACCACGACGTCAACTGCCCCCTTTCAACGTGTCGCAATGGATATCGTTGGACCATTACCTGAAGCAGGAACAGCGAAACTAAAATACATTCTGACCCTACAGGACGACCTCACCAAGTATTCTCTGGCATATCCTATAAGATGCGCGACAGCCGAAGAAACTAGCGAATGTATTTTACACTTCATATCTC
The DNA here is from genome assembly GCA_015888305.1 of Antheraea pernyi. NCBI lineage: Eukaryota > Metazoa > Arthropoda > Insecta > Lepidoptera > Saturniidae > Antheraea > Antheraea pernyi. The sequence continues at coordinate 96,979 of MU160057.1, read as the reverse complement.
TGTTTGGGATACCGAAAACTATCCTAACGGACCAAGGGACTAATTTCACCGCAGAGCTTTTTAAGAAAACCTGTGATCATCTGAGGATAAAACAATTATGGGCAAGTCCCTATCATCCACAGACACAAGGCGCGCTGGAGCGTAGCCATTCCACCCTTAAGGAGTACCTAAAATCTTTCGTGAATGAAGACCAGAATAATTGGCCCCGTTACGTATACACTGCTATCTTAACCTACAATACTAGTACTCATTGCACAACAAATTATACTCCTCACGAACTTGTATTTGGTCACAAACCTTACATACCCGACTCTATCTATGATTCACAACCTAATGTTACTTACCCAGAATACCTAAAGATGCTTTGTCACCGTTTGAAATTTTCAAGAGATAAAGCTATTGAGAATATCGAAAGGGCAAAACAAAAATCTAAGAACTATTACGACAACCACACAAAAACCGTAACATATAATGTGGGAGATCTCGTCTACCTAAAAAACCACTTACGACTAAGAAAAGCACTATCTCCACTATGGAAAGGTCCGTACAAAATCATAAAATTACACGATAATAACACTGCGACCCTCTTAATTAATAATAAACATGTCCGACATCATTTCGACCAAATCAAACTAGCTACTGCTAACTCTGTTTAAACTCACCATACCTAAAAACTTAAATCTTATAATTTTCTTTTCAGAATTGTACTGCCAGTGCAATTTCTGCTTGCTACATCCCAAGAATTTGTTCAACCCATCACCGACAGTCCGGGTATTTTCTTCGACCCTTCCGGAACAGTAAAAATAATACGAGATCATGTTCACATTTTAGTTCCAGTAGATATTTCATTTGCAACATCCCATATCGAAAACATAAAAGCCGTCTTCGGCACAATACGCTATTTATGCCAACAAAGCTATTCATTAAATAACATCGAATGCAATAATATGGTTCAACCCCTCGATGCCCTATTCAAGGACATCATCCGTGACTACAATTCAATCTCACACCTTTTACCAACACACTCAAAGAGATCCGCATGGTTTTCAGCTGTAGGCACAGTTTTTAAACACGTTTTCGGCACCCTAGATGAAAACGATGCCTTAAAATACAATCGTGCTATTAGGAAATTACAGAACACTAATAAAGAATTGGTTACAAGCCTTTCTCGGAACATTTTCGTTTCAAATGTAGCCATTTCCAACTTCAATTCGTCTATCGCGGAACTAAACAAAAATCAGTTCTCATTAAATGATGCGATGGACAAAATATCTTTAGCTGTTAAGAACGTTTCCGAAATTGTTAATTCTATTTCCTTTAGAGGAAACTTAGACGAAGTATTGAATGTATTGCACGCTCATTTATTAATATTCTCACATAAAATGGAAGACATTGTAAATAGCATTCTATTTACGAAAACTAACACACTGCATCCGTCAATTCTTACTCCACAGCAGTTGTTTAATGAATTGATGAATAATTTAAAAAATTTACCAAAACACAAGGAACTACCCTTGGATTTGAATTTAGATAACATCCATTTACTGATCAACCTGTCAGATATTATATCATACTTTCTCGATGATAAATTAATATTCGTGATCAAAATGCCTGTGGTTGATTTAGTCACGTATAATTTATTTAAATCTGTACCTATACCAGTTCCACATAATAGTAAAAAACCGAACTCTTTTGCATTAATAAAACCACACAAACCATATGTAGTACTGAGCGAAGATCGCAGTACATATTTTTATTTAGATAACCTAGATATAATGTGTAAACTAGTTATAAGCAAACTCTTTATTTGTAAGTCTATTGATGTTTTCAGTGTAATAACTAATCCAACTTGTGAAATTAACATAATGACCAAAGCTATCGACAGCATCCCTAACAATTGTAAAACAAATTTTATTTTTGGTAATGTAAATATCTGGCATAAATTAAACGGCAACAATTGGATATTTACCCAATCGAATCCTGTCAAGCTTACAATTAATTGTAATAAAAAATTTGTTAAGGAAGATGTCATTTCAGGAACAGGTATTTTAACTTTAGAACCAAATTGCAACGCACTTTGTAAAGAAACTAGATTAGAAGCAAAAGAAAATGTTAAGATCATTACCAATCCTATTATCTCAAATTTTAATATTATAAATGACTCATGTTGCAATATAAACACATTTTCAAAATTAAATATTAATATTTCTTCATCCAAAATCAAAAACGTAAATTTAGATAATATTCAACTTATTGACATTCCCGATTTCACAACGACCAATGATATGCCGCTCCCAGATGACACTATCCTCAATTATACTGGATTTTGTATTAGTGTAGTTACGATAATGATAGTTATAGTTATAGTTGCTAAACTTAGTAATAAATGTTCATTTTTAATTAATAAACGTGATGAACCAGCTCCCGAAAATATATCCCTTCCGCATTCTGCTCCAAACACACCACCCCTCCTACGCGCTACCTAATATCTTATAAACTCTTCTTTCAAGCAAACTCACTTTAACCGTGAGTTCACTTTTGTTGGGGGAGGTGTTATACCCCCTTACTATTTACCAGTTTCCTTACTACTTCACTATTTCAACCCTGTCAGCATTTCCTACTGTTTGTCGCAATGACACACCCATCCCTGTTAGTCAGTCCCCGTTCCTCATTCGCGCTGGTCGAATCATTTTTTTCTATGATATTTTATTAAAGTCGTTTCAGTGCTTATTAAATCTTTTTTTTTAAAAAGCTATTTACCAGACCCAATATAACAGTACGTTACATGTTATAGTAGGTGGCGTGCGTGTCGTATTTATAAATGTTTTTGAAAGAGCTTTTCTGTAATGTATCCACTCACTCATAATCTTAAATTTCTTTAATACAATCGCGGGTAACAGCTAGTTATATGATAACAGCGACACACTTGTATAATCAATGAATTTCGATAAATTATTTATTACATAATCAGTTAAGAACGAACACTTGGTAATCATTAACGCTAATGAGAAATATTTCAAACCAGTCTATTAAATCCATGAAATTTATAATCCACATCATTCGAAACGTTTATTCCCTCGTTTGACTACAACCTCATTTGATATCAAATAATGATGCGACATGGTTGAAGAAGCCTCAAAACATTGATAAATGACCAACTATAAATTGTCAACTTTAGTGTGATCGCTTAAGGCCAGTAAAAAACGCCATACAGGCATATCACAATAAATTCACGATATTATCCTTCATTACTAATATGTGGAATACTAACCATCATCCTAATTATCTTTGAAAGTTTTTAAGAAAATAGTGCCCCATGCCGCACTACCAGGTAAAAAGGCATACCAATTGTGTCCAATTGGACAATCATCTTACATTTGGTACTACACAAATAGTACTCTTAAGCGAGTGGAATTCTGGTATATCACCAGATATATATAATAATTAATCAGCGTAGTAAGCATCAGTACCAACACTGTTATATCATATGGCGTCTAAACACTATGCAGAACTTTGATGGTTTAGCTTACCCGAGTTGACATGTTGGTACACATGTGTACTTCAGTAATTTGTATATGAACAATTATCTTAACTAGTCTAACTTAGTAAGATTCGCGTTGTTACATCCAAGACAACAACTCAAGTCACAGTTCGACCACTTTGGCACTCTAGAGCTTGTCACCAAGCGGTCGAGCGGCATAAGCATTCGCCCCATTAGTCCGGTGAAGCTGTAAAGGCCAATAGCGTATAGTCAGTAAAAAAAAAACAATACATATGGTGATAAATCTATCATAGTAAGTCTTTTTTACTTTGATTGTATTCCCGGATCATTAATTATGTATCCAGTATAGTAACCAGTTGTTACATTAAATGATAACGCTGACTGGCGGTGAATTTAAGATATCAATATGGTCGATGTTGTTTTTAATTGCACTGTAACTATTATTAGGCATACTGTGTTGTCACTTTCTCCTGCTATAATAAAAAAGAGTGAATATGCGTTAGTTATAAAGCACGATATATGATGGGTCCCATCATCATTGATCAGCAGAGGAGATCAAGGGCATTCCTCATTAAAAGAAATTTTCAAAATCAGTGTTTACTACAGCGGTAATATAATGTCCGCTTTAAAGGTAATTCTAAATCCAAATAAATATATATTGAGTAAATAATTGCAGATGGGGATTTTTTGGTGGGATCTTGGAATGTAATGTAGTGAATTTTCTATTTTATTAATAATCTTGTGTTATATGGCTCTATATTTGTAATATTGGTGGTGTTCTATGATTATAGTTTATATATATTGTGCACAAGCGAAATAGATGGGAAATCCACGGAGCATGGATTTTGACTTGCCAAAAAAACTCCCTAGAAAGTTCTAACAAAAGAGAGTCACCATCTTGTTTGTTTATTGAATTGATCGCAAGAAACTTGTAATATGTAACAGGACCTACTCTACAATGTCAGTAATAAATAACCTACTGGGAGATTGGTTATCAAAAATAAAATAAAATAAATTCCAGATGGGTACGCCAAGTCCAGTCCGGTGGGAGCTATTTACACAATCCTGGCTCTGAACCGTTGATATACGCGACACTGGGCGACGTCATAAAGGACACGGCTGACAGATACCCAGGTCGTGTCGCGGTGAAGTCAATGCACGAAGAGCTGACGCTAACTTACGATGACTTAATGACTCAGGTAAATTATTGTCATGACTTTTCATTCTTAGTCTGTCTTTTGAGAAATCAGTAATAATAAATTCAAGTTAATTAATAATGGCTGACATTAATTCGGTATATATTTTTATAGAAATTTAGCAATCGTTCGCAACTTGAAACTCAGTTTGGTTACTTAATCTTAGAACCAGTTAGTCAATTTAAAAAGTGAAGGGAAAAATGAGACCATTATAAGACCTAATCTAGGAAAGATGTGGATGAAAGAATATTACCTAGGGTAGAAATATGAATGTTAATAAATGTGGTATTACTAAAACCGATAACATTCAAAGAAATACATGACAAGTAATATGAAACAGCACCAGTGGCAGAAGTTGAAGGGTAATAGATTAATGTAGTGTGGGCATGTTATGCTAAATAAAGCTATATAACCAAAGGGCGGTTAGGGAAATATAGGAATAAAGGAAGACTGAAGATGATATGGGTGGCTTGCTTGAAGAGTGATATGTTTAGAAAATGAGTAAACATTGACTACACAGCGGATAGAAGAGAGTAAATGAGGAAAACATGTTGTGATAGGCATTTAGATTAAATAACGATAAGAGGTTGAAGATAAGAATTCAGTTCTAAAGAAGCAATGTTTAAATAGTTTAGAATACTTTCTAAAATCGTATTCACAAAATTTACTTCTTTATATAATATTACATCATATGCGCGACTACACGATTTATCTTTATTAATTGTAGATTATATTTTTTTTATTGTAATTCTCGTAGGTGGTAGATCCACGCTGAAGTTACTACTGGTTTCAGCATGAAGAGGTCGGCTCGCCCGGGGTAGTACCACCCTCTCATAGAAAACCGACGTAACACTGCTTGCATTGGTGCGTTTCGAGGCCCACCTCTTCTCCCCTCCCGTCTCCTCTTCCTCTCCCTCCCTTTCCCCTAAACTTCCCTCGCAACGCACTTTCGACTCCCCTGGTGTCGTTAGTGTCTATGGACGGCGGTGATCACAACATATATATATATATATATATATCACTTTGTAACTTAATTAATCATTTTAAGTTACCTCTTTTAAATTTAAAAGTTACTCTTTAATTCCTTTAGAAATGCTCAATGAATGTGCCAATAAAAATCTCGTCCAAATCGGTTCAGCCCTTCCTGAGATTAGTTTGACTACATCGTATTAATTGTAAAAAAAAGTAGTTGTATCTATAATTCTCATGGAGTACTTTGTAAAATAAACTTTATATCTGGTATATCACCGGAAATATTGATAGATGACCTCATTTTCAACGTATATGCCAGATATTTCAACTTGCTATTCCCTAATCAGATTCTACCATGTAAAAATGCCGTTGTCTCTAGCTGGATTTGGATCCGCTCCTATGTTTAATTGAATAAATTTATTGCTAATTAATTGACAGTGATTAATTTTTAGGCAGATGCTCTTGCATGCGCTTTACGCGACCAAGGACTCCAGACAGGTGATCGAGTCGGACTGTGGTCACATAATTGTGTATCGTGGATCGTAGCTATAGTCGCTGCAGCCAGAGCTGGACTTATATCGGTAAGCGTTATTTTTTACCTGAGAACGTTTATACTACACTGAGACCTAACTGGTTTGCACCTGTTACGTATTTAGTAAAAATTCCCGTTACGTAACTCTATTGATTAAAACGATCAATCAGTATTTATTTACTAAATGATTCAATCGAACTAAAAGACTTTATTCAAATGTTATTATTAGAAATATATATTTTTAGAAACTTCTCATGGAACTTAAAAGTTAACTACCGGTTCGGAAAATATCCCAGTTATTTAGAAAAGGCGGCTAAAAGCTAGATTTAGTTTATGTTTTTTGTATCTATTTTATTAAAACTATAGAAGCCGTTGTATTCACACTCGTATTTTAGTGGATAAATAAAAAAGAGTGTGAGCTAATAAACTTTTATTGATTTAACTGTGCAAAAACATGGCTATTTAGTGGTTAATTCTTATACTAAAATAATGTCAATCTTTTACAAAATCTATTTTATCTAAATTTTTATGTATATGTCCCAAGTTATGAAATATGTTTTAGGGGGCAGAGTTAGGATACTGAATTATTAAGATACTGGGTATGACACTGACTGTGTTAGGTTTGTAAAAGGACATAGAAGAGACATTTCACGATCATCATCAGCCTGTAAAAGACCCACTGAAAAGCCATACGCCTATTCCTAAAGAAAGGCGTAATCACCCTAGAGCCTGTATATGACGTATTCGGTAAATGTTAGAGAATTCCGAAAAATTCGTTGGTACATTTTTGGCTTTGAACCTTTTTTTTATACATGTGGAGATCCCTTTGCACGGACTAAAACCCCATGGTGTTTTCATATACCTTTTTAGATGGGGGAGCAGGGACTGACGGCTGGCACTGCGTCTGCTCCCCCGACAGGTGTAAGCCCCTCAAGAGGCCCTTACTACGGTCTGAGGGGTCAAAGATGGTAGACCCCTCAAAGGGGGAGTGAGTGTTAGACCTCCCGACGAACTGTGTCGCATCGGCACAATGCGCCTCCACCACATGGGCTTGTGCAGCTTAAACTGCCAGGTCAACGGACATGCCGACGGGCTTCGAACATACGGATATCGGGTTGATATCAAACTGGTCAAACCACTAGGTCACTAGGATGGTCGTTGTTACGTCTTTGATTATTATTTACTTGCCGTCAATTGATAGTATGGATTAAAACAGAAAAGAATGCCAATAGAAGTCTCATAATGAAATGTTATGTCATTAAACGTATCTTCAATTTTTTGTAAAGTAAATATGCGTATAAAATAAATGTTGTTAATATTTTCAGGTGTTAATAAATCCTGTGTACGAAAAAAACGAGCTCGGATTCTGCATAAAGAAAACTGAAATGAAAAGTCTTCTCATTGGCGATAGAATACCGAAAAGAAATTATTACAATACTTTACAAGAAATGATACCGGAATTACGTAATGGAAATCCAGGTTCACTAAACTCGAAGGACTTTCCTAGCTTGACTTCTGTTATAGTAGACAGCAAAGAAAAATTTGGGTAAGTATTTGTGAATTTTGACTTTAGTATATAGTTCCTTTTATCATAAAGTAGTGGGCCCAGCCGACGTTGCCCCGCCCTGATAATAAAAAATCTTGACAATTTATGTACCTTCGTCATTAATCACTTTATCTACTGGCGAAAACCCGCATGAAAATCCCTTCAGTAGTTTTTGAGTTTATAATTCTCAGTATAAATATAAGAGACAGTACGGAAACTACCCACAAACGCTCGTACCGGCACACTCGCACAAACATGTGCATCGAGGAGACCCCTAAGGCCGTGTCCTAGGTGAGCGATTTGCTTGCAAACGCGAAGCGGTGCAACGCAGTGCGAAAAATACAAACAGGTGACATCTATTGAAGTATCCTATGTGACCAATACAGGCGCGGCGTGGGAATGGAGCGGCGCGAAGCGATGCGAGTGCGATCAGTTCGTTTGATATTTTCGCGCGAATGTGACGCGGCGGAGGTTGTTAATTGCGTTTGTAAACAATGTCTCATATAAAATTTAATAAATGCTATTCAAGTTTTATCGCATGCACTATATAGTCAAATGTTGTTGGCAACGTTCGAGAATATCTCTTAAATAACAAGGGTTCAGTCCATAACTCTTGGTACAACTTTTATTATTATTTAATTTTTATTATTTCTAGATACCTGCAACAATTTTTTTCACGAAATCCGAATAAGGACAGACACGTTACATTTACATTCTTATTATATGTATAGATAGATAGATAAATTATATCTATTTTTGATTATTATGTGATGATAATCCCCACCAATAAATCTATCTCCCCTTCCCTCTTTTCTCCCCACCTCTCCTCACTCCACCACCCCTTAGCCCCTAAACACAGGCTGGCAACGCAATTGCGACTCCCTTGGTGTTGCTAGGGTCTATGGACGGCAGTGATCACTTAATATCAGGTGACGCGCCTGTTCGTTTGCTTTTGTGAAAGTTCAACTAAATATAATTCATATTTAAAAATAACATAAATGTTATTGTTTCCTTCCAGAGGTGCATTCTCATTCGATTCGTTGATAACGAATTATAGAAATAGAAACTTTTTCTATACATTTTATTAATAATCTTGGGTTATCTACATCTTGTAATAGTGGTGGCATTTTATGTAATGTACTTCGATTATTACGCACGAGTGAGGTGAATGGGAAACAATATCACGGAACATGAATTCGGAGATACCACAATAACTCGACGGAAAGTTTTAACAAGACAGCCACCATCATGTTAGAAAAGAACTTATCGCAAAAAACTTATAATATTATTACCGACGCGATAATGGCAGTAATAATCTGAAAGATTATTTAACAAAAATAAAAGGAAAAGATCCACCGCGGAATCGAAACTTCCCGAATCTTATTCCTGCCCATATTTGCGAACCATTTAATAAAACATTCATTCATACCTTTTTTTACGAATAAGCCTCGTATCATTCATATCACACAATTGTTTTTATACTTTATAAGTTGTAGCGAATAATCAAAATCTCATCTGAAATTGAATAAGGATGTGGTGAAATATGGTAAACACGTTAAACCCAGAGCGGGCTGCAGCTGCGGGAACACAATGTTTTCCTTCACCGAAAACTCCGAATCAGTTGCCAGGATTCGAACCTACGTTCATTAACACGGTGTCCGAACACGCTATCAGCTAAGCCGTAATCGCTTCATAAATTTTGAAAACATTTTTTTTTAAGTTATACTTCTTTTGGCACGCTAGGGAAAAATGATGAGAGTAAATTTTTACGATGCGCTCTCACACCATCACGAAAAACCGACACCCTGAAGTTAGCTATAGTCAATATTTTGTTTCTTTGTATTTCTTTGTGTTTAAACTTTCAATGTATTAAATACCTTTATTCTATTGCTAGTGTCGTTTTTTCTACAAACGTAGAATAAGGCGAAAAATTAAAATTTTGAAAAGATTTTTATCTTGTTACGCCTAAGAAGTATAACTTCTAACGCGTGTACACATAAGTACACACACCCTTTTTTTTGTCTAATTACACATCTCTAGGTAATTTGTGGTAACGCTTTCGCACTCGATGTAGTCTGGTGAAACTGTTAAGACTTTGCTAGTTCAATAACGTAGTTAGTTCGAAAAAAAAAACGCCTTCGCACTCCGCGTACATATAATTTGATTTCAATTCAATAATAAAACTTGATGAAGCAAACATCATCGTCTTCTCACCCTTATTTTACCTAAGTAGGGTTGGCACAAAATGTTTTCCTTTTCCATTCTCCCTGTTGCTTATGAACGTCGGAGCTTTTATAACTTAAAGGTTCCGTATCGTTAATATGGGCGATAAGATGATAGCTACTCCCTTACTTCTTATTTTAAACTCATGGTACTTTAGTGATTGGTGTTTCCCTAAAAAGAACGTGCATTGATTTCGCTATGATTATTTCGCGGTGGAGCTAGGATACCTACTAAAATCGTAAATTTTTTTTCTTTGGACTTTAGGAGAACCGAAAGCCGCCCTAGATTCACACTATGGAGTTGTCAATAATACCTACTTCACTGGCAAAAGAAATGAGCTGCATGAAGGACACCAGAATATATGTGTACAGGTAAATGTTATACATTTTCATTATGCAAAATGAAGAATGTGCGCGATGCGTGGAAAAATGGTCACGAATAATTAATTCGTTCCTTATTAATTTACCATGTCATCCCATCATTATAACAGACTTTAATTATAACAATAATAATGTAATAAAGATGCTAGAATGAACATTGAAATATTTCATCAGAAAATTATTGAACTGAAGTTCCGAAACCACATCTAATTTGGTCATCTCCGAGTTTCGCGGAATCTAATGCAACATTAATTTCGGCTAGTAATTTTTTCCCAAATGTTGGAATGAACTATAATAAGGGACAATAATCATGTATATAACAAAAAAAAATGTCTGGGTTTAACTCAAAACCAGCTTGACCAGTTTTTATTATATTTTTCAATACGGAAAATATGTGATATCTCAATTGTCAATAATATTTTTTACAACAGTAAAGGAATACTATATTTATCCACAACCTATTGTAATAAAAATATTTAAAAGAGTATATTATGTTCCAGAATTGAATAACCCCTAGTGAATATTAATAATAGTAGATGATATTATAAGTTATGTGTAAAAATAATAGTTACTGCGTGCGCGTAATAAACGACTACGGAGCCGCGGGCACTGTTGCCTAGAAGTATAAATACATGCTTGCCCATCAATGGCCACCCTTGAGCTAGTTGTCAAATAAAATCGGCTGAGTGCCTTAAGCGCTCGCCTTAGTTGTCTGGTGAAGCTGTTACGACCTTGCTAGGTCTATAGCGTAGTCAGTTCAAGAAAAAAAAGCATCAATAGCTTGCTGGAGATTTTAATAACAAAGAAGTGAAAATTGGGTATAGTGGCGGATTATGTCATGGAATAGACCAATGAATAATCGTTATAATAACACTAACTGATCCAGTCATAAGCTGCTTTGATGATTCCGGTGAAGCTGTTAAGACCTTGCTAGGTCAATAACGTAGTCATTTCGATAAAAAAAAGCGTTGCTGTGGCTCAGTTATGACATGTTGAATGAATATTATGATAAAGTATTAGGTACTATGGGGTAATAAGTCTGGTAAGAAATTCAAAATTAAAACGTGGTGCCCTCTATGAGTTATTTACAACAGTCCTACAGTTTCTGTCAACAAAATAGTTTAAAGCGCCTTCGGTTTAGATTGATGAGACTTACAATTAATAACAATGACAATAATTTAATTTGTAATTAAAAAATATTGATGCCCCGTTTGTGAGTCACATTTATCTCTTCAATAGCGTTATCGGTTCGATTACTTGTCAAATTGGTTTTTTGAACACATAATCATACGATAAACCTCCGTTAAATTTAACTGGCCAATCTGGGCGTTTATCTTATTCAATAAGTTTTGGCGTTTTAAACAGTTTTTAATATCGTGACAATGACATCCCATTGACAAACAGCTAACGAATTGAAAAGTTTTGTATCTAAAATAATTAAATTTATAAGTAAATAATTATAAAATAAAATTAAACCATCTACTAATCTCCAAAGTATTTTTAATCATAATATTATACTATAAAAAACCATACTTAACACTCTTTTTTAAAAAGGGCCATCTAGTGAACATCAAAGAACTAGTTATGGTATTCATAGTTATTTGACAACTCGTTGTGTACTCAGAAACGCATTAACAGTTTATCTTATGGATAACTTTATGGAGTTAATAACTAATGATAGCTTAACCAACTACCTAAGAAAGCGGCCATGACGCCATTAATCGAAATATCTTATCTCTCAAATTGGACAAAATCTATACTAATATTATAAAGTTGGAGGGTTTGTTTGTTTGCTTTAATGTGCTAATCGAATTTTTTAATGGATTTTCACATGTACAAGTCTTGTTGGCTTGGCTGATTTAGGAATTGAGGGAAAACATAAGCTCAAAATATTAGCGGTAAAATAGTAATATAAGTTGTCATTTGTCACGAATAAATTAAAATAAACTTAATCGTAACACTTATCGAATTTTATTTATTTTGACCTCGTAAATGTTTTGCATTAGATGTTTCACATAAAACATGACAAAGGGCGATTGATTATCTTTGTTATGACATCATTATATCATACAAAGAGAATTTACTTGGTCTCGTTAGCAAAAAGGTTTGTAAAGGAACTTTTAGCATGCCAACTGTTTTCATGGAAAATATAGGGCAGGGCGCGATGCGACGCGGCGTTCGCCTCGCTTCGCGTCACACTGATGAGACGACATGACACAGAAAGGCTCTTTCATTTGACATTCCTATACGTTTGTTCTACTGGGCATCACACTCATTCGTATTATTAAAAGAACCTTCATTTCGCAGTCATGGAAACATTAATGTCACTCATCAGAATGATACCCTTTTCTTGAATTAAATTTATTCATAAAGTCACAATCACCATTTACTTATAGTACTTTATAGAACTTAATTCAGATGCCAAAAGTGTGTGAAAATTACAAGTTATTATCTCAATCAGTGCAGCATAGGTATAAATAAAGATATATGTAGGGTCGCTACGAATATTATTTAATTTGTGAAGATAGACTTTGAATTGGATAAAAGTAATATATATTTTAACTAGCTGTGTCCGCGACTCAGTATAACGCGGCTTCGCGCCCACGCCCGCTACGACGACAGTGACTAATAAAAGTATCTGAATGTATTAAGTCCATTAACTTATCTAGTTTCCTCTCGCACTTAAGTTGCGTCGCCATTAAAATTACAATTACTTTTGATAGAGTGAACCGATTTTAATTAAACCAAGACTAAATATAACTCCAGGATATGATTTTGGCTAGATGAGGCTTGTTGTTAACGCAGTACTTTAGCAGTAATGCATGTTCATACAAACAGACAGACATTTTAAAAAATGACTGAAATGTATTTTATACTTACTAGCGGGCCTGGCAGACGTTGTTCCGTCCTCACTATAAAAAATCTTGACAAATTATATACCAAAACCTTCCTCATGAATCACTTTATCTACTGGTGAAAACCGCATGAAAATCCGCTCCGTAGTTTTTGAGTTTATCGCGAACAGACAGACAGACAGACGCGGTAGGGGACTTTGTTTTATACTATGTAATTCAAGACACCGGCAAAAATGTTTTCCTAAAAATCGAAAAAGTACAAACACGTTTGATTTACATTCTTAATTTATGTATAGATTTTATAGGTTTTAGTGTCTTACCACAATTACATCTGATGTTAAATGACGATATGGTCAATGATAGTAAATACACTAAATCTAGTAGGGACTGGCTCTCGGATGCAGCTGACTTAGAAAAAGCCCTATCACCATGCTAAGGTTACATCACGATGTTTTCGTTCAGTGAAAGCTTCGATTCAGACACAAGGATTCGAACCTATGTCAATTGACGCGGTATACAAACAAACTAACATCATCGCTTCAACAAATTGATTAGTTTTCCACTTCGATCAACAATAACTAGACATCGGGTCGGCGCGAAAAATACGTTTCGGTAAATAACACCTCACTTGAAACGTGATCTTTTATTTTGTTTAATATGTTTGAAACACAGCCAATGTAAGCACGTTTCACAATGCCGCAGTGTATTCAAAAGATGCAAAAATAATACCCGAAAAAGCTATTTAACGGCCGGAGTATCTTACTTTCGCTAAATATATGTTGAATAAGTTATATTTTATACTTTAAACTAACAAATAATATCAAATTTTGAACAAAATTACCGATTTTATACCTGTGGTACAAATGTTTGGCCAAGGCTCTACAACCACGCACAAACACGCACATTAACGGGAAAAAGTACTTTATTCATTGCGTGTTAAGGTTGAATTCACACTAAATGGTGTTTATGTTGTCTTTTCATTTGTGAGGGGAGTAATTTATTGCTTTGCTCGTTTTATCCTAAGTATTAGATAATATTTTGAACATTTGTGACTTTATTACTAGGTGTCATGGTTGTAATTAGGTTGAACTTAAAACTGTTTTAAAACTTTTTTCTCTCTTTCTTAGTAAACAAACAGCTACACATAAGTATATATTTACGCGGACAGCTTTTAGCTTCGATTCTGTACGTGACCATTTATCTAGTTATTGTTGATCGAAGGTTTTCCATAATTGCAGGCTACAGTGATCAATAAACATCAGTCAATTATCATATCTTTGACGTATCTTACCATTAAAAATGACTATAAAACCCAATGAACCTTGAAAACTGGGCTTGTTATATGTATAAAAATAAAAATGCTATCCCATTATATAACACATATAACACACATATAACATTCGCATCAGCATATACTCTAATTACGAAGTTTTTTAATTGGTGGTAATTTATAGGTGGTAGAGCCACGTTGAAGCTACTGGTTAACAATCAACTCCGTCCACCACCACCTTGAGACGGAGAGGCCGGCCTTGGTTTTTCTAACGGAGACTCAAATATATTCCCCTGCAGACGTCGCCTACCTGACGTATCCGGGCTATTAAAATTGAGCATGCTTTCGTGCCTCGGGCTGGGGTCTGCGCGTTTGTCAGGGAGGATATATGTTTCCGTCGCCTTGCCAATCTTGAAGGTAAAGAGTTTTCACTACTGATACTCCGTGTGGACTGCGTCGACCATCCACGCGTCTATGCATGTCTCTACCGGTCACATAGCGGTAATGCCGAGACGGAACGCCTCATGGAACACGTTCAAATGGCGACTGACATAGCTCTTCAACAAGTCCCATCCGCTGAGATCGTGGTTCTTGGCGACTTTAACGCCCACCATGCGGAATGGCTAGGCTCACGTACCACAGATCACGTGGGGAGATCTGTTTTCGACTTTGCTCTGGCGTCATCCCTAACGTAACTGGTTACCTCGCCTACGCGGACCCTAGATGTGGAGGAACATATGCCTTCCCTGTTAGACCTTCTACTGACCTCTCATCCGGACAGTTTTCGGGTTACCGTTGATGCCCCTTTAGGCTCTTCGGACCATTGTTTGATCCGGAGTAACGTGTCTCTCTCGCGCCCATTGCGCCCGCAATCTGCGGGCAGCCGCCGTGTTTGGCATTATAGGTCAGCTGATTGGGATAGCATGCGAGCGTTCTTCGCATCTTTCCCCTGGGGGCAAGTTTGCTTCTCATTGGAAGATCCTGACGCTGTCGCCAAAGCCGTAACCGACGCCATACTACAAGGGATGGACTTATTTATCCCTAATTCCGTAGTGCCCGTCGGTGGCAAAACTCAACCTTGGTTTGGTCATTCCTGCAGAATGGCTAAACGCCGGAAGCAAAAATGCTACCAGGCTTGGGTTGACGCGATGGTGTCAAAGGATGTAAATACCAGTGCTCTCAAAAAGGAGTATAACTTTGCTTCCAGGTCTTTCAAAAGAGCGATTGCCTTAGCAAAGTCCACCTTCATTGGCAGAATTGGTGAGAGATTGGTTCGTCTTCCCTCTGGAACTCGGGCATTCTGGTCTCTCGCCAAAGCCGCCCTAGGGAACTTCAGTCTGCCATCTTTCCCACCATTGCGGAAGGAAGGCATCTCGTTGGCCTACGACGCAAAAGACAAAGCCGAACTTCTTGGCTGCCTTTTTGCGTCGAACTCGACTCTAGATGACAAGGGGAAGTCTCCACCGAACATAGCGCGATGCAAAAGCTGCATGCCCAATGTGCAGTTCTTGCAGAAACATATACGCAAAAAGCTATTCTCCTTAGACATCAGGAAGTCGAGTGGACCCGACGGAATTCCCGCAATTGTGCTAAGGACATGTGCTCCGGAATTGGCTCCAGTTCTTGCGCGTCTTTTTCGGTACTCCTATTGTACAGGCGTAGTGCCAGTATCTTGGAAGTCCGCTTTTGTGCACCCGATCCCAAAAAAAGGTGACCGCTCAGAGCCGTCGAACTATCGGCCAATCGCCATCACTTCCTTGCTTTCCAAAATAATGGAGTCCATTATTAACTGTCAGCTCTTGAAGTACCTAGAAGAGAACCAGCTTATTAGCGACCGTCAATATGGCTTTCGCCAACGTCGCTCAGCTGGTGACCTTCTAGCCTTCCTGACACATCGATGGGCAGAGGCAGTCGAAAGCAAGGGTGAGGCTATAGCCATAAGTTTAGACGTAGCAAAGGCTTTTGATCGGGTTTGGCACAAAGCGCTTCTCTCGAAGCTTACTTCCTTTGGACTTCCCGGGAATTTATGCAATTGGGTATCTAGCTTCCTCACGGGCCGAAGCATAAAAGCCGTAGTAGACGGTGCATGCTCCGATTTGAAGCCTGTGAATGCTGGTGTCCCACAAGGCTGTGTACTATCCCCTACTCTCTTTCTTCTGTATATCAATGATATGTTGCAAGTAAGCAACATTCATTGCTATGCAGACGATAGCACTGGGGATGCTCTATACACTGGCCATGCTAATATTTCCCGGGAACGCATTGTTGAGTGCCGAAATCAACTTGTGTCTCAAATGGAGACGTCACTTGAACACGTCTCGCATTGGGGTAAACAAAACTTGGTCCATTTTAACCCCACAAAGACACAAGTTTGCGC
>MU160057.1:52027-63915 GCA_015888305.1 Antheraea pernyi | reverse complement strand
CGATCCGAGGGTAAACCGTTACCAAGTATCTGGGGTTACTTGAGAGATGAAATAAGTTCGACAAGTGGGGTCCATTGAGTGCTCATCGGGACATCCATCCGAATTTCACACCATAGGTGATTACTTTCTCTCATCTGTAGAAGAAATTATTGGTCATGTGTCTACCAGAGGTCACTTATTTGGCCGATTACTATGTAAATGTAAGAGTAAATGGACCCGATATTAAGATTATAAATGAAAATGGATGGATGTATGTTAGTCTTTCACATAAACTACTCACTTTACTAGAAATACTAGAAAATAACATATGGCGTCCCTACTGATATAATAAATGCGAATGTGAGTTTGTTTATTAATCCATCATTCAATACGCATTAATTAATCATTTAACCGGTCACCGTGGAATTTTGCACACACATTATCAGAGGTATAAAGAAAGAAATAGGGTACCTTTCCCATCCCTTTCGAGGGATATATAAAGAAGCTGCGAGCAGAACTAGTCATGTATAAAAATATAAAAGTAAACAATGGCCGCTAGTAATTTATAAATGTTAGAAAGAAAGAAAGAAAAAACATTTATTTGCAACACACATAAGTAAATATGAAAACACGTACAATTAAAAAAAAGAAAAAACATACATATAAACAATGAAAAATACAAATTGATGGTTAAGTGTGTGTGTGGCAAATGGGCCACGAGTCAGTGTGTGTGCTGTTGGAGGTTAGTCCTTCAGCGCTGATTTTCACTCGGGACCCAGAGTGTTATGTATCCACCGAGAGATGGTGTGCATATTAAATGTTATGTAGTGTTTCGTGTAGTGAGCAATATTGGTATAATTATGCAGGTAAAAAATGGCACGAAAGAAGAAAAATGTTGACTTCAGCCTTCCACTTCAATATATTGGAGAAATTCTTGTTGACTATCAACGAGCAGACATCGATATTTTTAGATAACGTCGAAGAGGAGGTCGGGAAAGAGAAAACAAATATTCAACCTTTGATACATAACGCCACGCTTCGAATAATTTGCGGTAAGTTAAAATATCGTGCTGCCACTGCTATCAAATTCTAGATGTCTTTTGAATGGGTGCGTGTTTGTCTGTGATCGGTAATGAATTTAGCAAAATGAGGACAATACGTTTAAGTTATTTTAGGAAAAATAAATTGCTAAATAGAGTGTCCATCTTTTATTATCGTCGATTGATTGATTGCTATATATGTTGCTGCGAGGTTCAATTTATTTAGCAACATTGGCAGAAATATGTTATTCTTTAGCACTACCCGGGAAGTACGTGCAAGGGAATGGCAGGTAACGTTAGCCCGGCGGCCACCTTCCGCCGGGCGGACCGTGGGGGCGGCTCTACAAGGTTGATTAGCTTGAACGATCCCTTGCCGCCCCCACAAAACGGTCTGTCGGTACACCGTGGGGTTTTAGTCCGTGCGACTCGGACATAACCCACCCTCTCCCCCGGGAGGGTGGCGTATCCATAAGGGATTTCCCCACGTTAAAAAAAAAAAAAAGGCAACGTCAGTCCCAACAATCCAATAATATTATCAGATGAGTTTGTTATGACTTTTGTGTGTTTGTTTGTTTTAATCACAAGTTATGTTACGGGCTTCCATTATATACATGGAGTTACACTCAATTGGAAATAAGTGTCCTCTTAACAAGTTGTTTATTGTCATTTGCGTAACTAATCATATCAATCTCATTAGTGTTAGAGGTCATCCAGTTTAGGATGTTATCAATTATTGTGATTAACACTGTACATTAAAACATAAGCTTGTGCTATTAAATACGCTCTTATTGTGTATCCCGTATTACGTCACTGTTTTTCTTCTTTGGTCGTACCGGTTTAAGATTAATAATAGGTCAGCCTCGTCAGTACCATTTTAACACATTGCGACATTTTGCGTATTTATACTTTATTCTACGAATGTTTTAAACAAACAATACTTTAGATATTTTCTTATAGGGCATCAATAAGAACATTAATAGTAGTATACTATTAATTAACAAATGAAACTTTAGGAGCTCGTTATTTTACACTCTAAAACATAACTTAGGGATTTTTTTTGTTAATTCCTAAAGAAGTTGATTTTGCAATAATTGCATTATTTTAGAAGATCGTAAATTTCAAAAAATGGTCCATTTAGGTGTGGATTTATGTATTTTTGATGTATTGTCTTTAGTTGTATGTGAGCCCGGTTGGATTTTCAAATAAATGTCAATATTTTAACGATTACGACTTTATATTCTTCTTCCACAATCTTTGCATATTTCTCACTAATTAATTAAACATAAACACGTATTTATTGTACACACGTCTGATTACATCTATCTCTACAACCGGACTGGTGTAGCATATTATATTAAGACGGAAAACGATGGGTGGACTTTGACCCCTGCATATCCATAGCACGCACTCTATAGATATGCAAGTGTGCGTCCCTACAGTCCAGTTAGTAAACGCTTGTCTCTACGTTATGAATCGTAAAATACTGTGGCAAGCAGATGCCTCATCTACTATCCTTACTTATAGGATAGTAGGCTAGTCTGTCTAAACGCATCACGATAGATAAGAAGTTATTTTGCTCGTCAAAGTAATAGATCTAAGAACAGATCCATTTTAAAAGTCCACCCGGGGTGACCTACCACAATACTCCTTGTGTTTATATTTAAACTATCTTCTCCCCGCGACTTCGTCTGCATAGAATCGTTTCTTTGGGCTAACGCTAACACGCAACGGAAGCTCTGAAAAGGAAAAAAACGATTTTGAAATATTCTTCATTGTTGCTCCGCTCTTATTGGTATTAGCATGATAATACCTTCCACGATAAATGAGCTATCTAACACTGATAAAATTTTTCAAATTATAAAATTAGTTCCTGAGATCAGCGCGTTCAACCAAACAAATAAGCTTTATATAATATTAGTTTAGATTCTACTCTAGCGCTAATAATTATAGCTAAGTTCTATTCGCTAAGGGGTTTATGATAAAGCTTTCTATCACCCAGCTGATACCGTTAGATTGTCGTAAAAATGAAGTCAAAAAATTTGGATATAGTATAATCAACATTCTGTCGACGATTCTGTTAGCCTTATTATGCAACACCGTTCCTAAATATATCTAAGCTTATGAACGATATATCGATGTATTAGAAAAAAATAATCTAAGACAAATATGATGAAAACTAGTTTTTGCTCGTAGCTCCGCTCGCGTTAATGTAGATTTGATATATCCTTCACGACTAGTATATTTTTTCGATATAAAAGATACCTATGTTCTTTCCTGTACTCTTCACAACGTGTATACAACGTTCATTACAACCGGATGAAAGGTACTGCAGTGCATGAATAAACAAACATTGATTTTTATATATTAGGTTAATTATTTAGGAGAGTGTAATGTGACGTAAAAGTACGAATTTTGCTGCGAAATAAATCGTCGTGCTCGTCATTTGTTTTGTTTCCATGCCCTCAAATAGAAAATAAAAATCAATCAATCACTAATTAAATCAATAATATATTACAATCCATTTTAAGTTATTTTCCAGAAACATCTATGGGTACATCAATGCGTGAAGACATAAATTCTGTCTCAAAAAAATATTTAAACGCCTTACACCTATTGGGCGAGTGTATAGTATACCGCGTAATAAGAGTATGGACGTATGAAAACATCGTATTCCGTTTTACAAAGATAGCAGAAATACAAAAACAAGCTCTAAAAGACCTGCACAGATTCACAAGAAATATTATTCAACAAAGGAGAGAATTTATAAATGACAAGAGAATCGAATGTGACGAAGATCGTGACTTGGGTAAAAAAAATAGAATGGCAATGTTGGACTTACTATTAGAGCAAGAGAAACAAGGAAACATTGACGAGGATGGTATTAGAGAAGAAGTAGATACATTCATGTTCGAAGTAAGTCATTTAATTATGCATGTAGATTTTTTTACATTTAAAATTCTTAGTTTGCAATTTTATCTATCAGCCAATCAGCAGGCCGCTTTTGAATCCATTGAGCGTTGTGCTCGTCGGCTTATCGATGGTAGAGCGTTGTGAGACACAAGAATGCTCAATTTAGAGCATCGGCGAAAAGTGGACTTCGTTTCAGTATAGTGTACGGGAATTACATGCTATAACTTCACCGGCCCTATTCCACCAGAGGACGACTAGACACCGTGAGCGTTTCCATCCTTATGTGGTTGATATTCCCGTAATTCATGGGAAGCGATTTGCTTCCACATTTATTATACGTACGGCTTAGAAGTGGAATTCACACCCGGCGTCTATCTTCCCGTCATCCTATAAATTGAAAGTATTCAAGAGAACAGTGAATAGGCATCTAGCGGGTAAGCACAATCCAATATCAGCCTCATCTACACTTATCATTTGGTGAAATTGAAGCCAAACGTATACCTGTAACATATTAAAATTAAAATCCTAATGTAATCCAAGTATTTTTCCACAGCTTTATTAATTTTGTATGCGGGAAAACGCTCGGGAAGAGGCCTCTGATAAAGCAATAAGACTCGTACTGGTTGGCATTATTATACTATTAGCGATTTTCAATCAGAATATAACAATAAAAATGTTTGAACTTCGAACAGCTGATTCAGCAACATCCTACTGAACACAGCTATACTCGTATATAGATGGGCCGACGCTCCACACGAGAATGACCCACGGTCAATTTTTGCCACGCCCTTCATAGGCCAGCTCCTTTGATATGTCAGGTCAAGTCGAGACCAGCTCCTCCGACACGTCAGGACTAGTCCACCAAGCATAATCAAATACAACCTTAGCCGATACAGAAATAATGAACATATTTACCACGAACCACCGTTCGTACCGTATACGTGAATAGCTCAACTGTCTGAGCGAGAATATCCCCAATTACTTATTTTTTTCTCGAACTGACGACGCTATTGGCCTAGCAAGGCCTCTACAACTTCACCGGATCTTTTTTTTCTTTCTCAAACTAACTACGCTATTGGCCTTTTTGGAGGCCTCTACAGCTTCACCAGACTACGTCGCTCGCCTTTTTCTTTCTTTTGTCAATTCTGTCAAGTCACGAACAGCCGATAACTTTCGACCAATGGCGTGACAGGTCATTAGTAACACCCCCAGTGTAGTCAATAGTACGGAAAGTGCTAACAATACTTATTATAATATTATACTTTATTTATAACTAGCGGGCCTGGCAGACGTTGTCCCGCCCTAATTATTAAAAAAACCTTGATAAATTATATACAAAAACCTTCCCCGTAAATCACTTTATCCACTAATGCAAGCCGCATGAAAATCCGTTCAGTAGTTTTTGAGTTTATCGCGAACAGACAGACAGACGCGATAGGGGACTTTGTTTTATACTATATAATGATTATAAATCTTTACATTTTTGCAGGGTCACGACACAACCGCTAGTGCACTTTGTTTTATGGTGATGAGAATTGCAAACGAACCAGAAATACAGGTAAAATGTACATAACAACAAATAACGTATGTGTGTACCTTATTTACGCTAGCAAGAAGCTTAGCTTACAAAAGATCTTTAATGTGCGCGTCAAAAGAAGCATAACTTCAATAATATAGAAAAATCTATAAAATTTTGGATAATTATAGTCAAGCGTTTGTAGTCTATTTCTTTGTGTCCTCCCTATATATTAAATTATTATTACAACATATGGTTAATAATAATTGCAGAGGAAAATATATGAAGAACTTGAAAGTATATTTGGTGACTCAGAACGGAATCCTACAATGGAAGACCTGAGAGAGATGAAATACTTGGAATGTTGTATTAAAGAATCGTTACGACTTTACCCTAGCGTACCTTTTATATCTAGATGCCTAAAAGAAGAAGTCGTTTTGAGTAAGTGTTAATTTTTTTACATTATACGATAATATTACTGAAATCAAATCATTATCATCAAACTATAAGGGACCCACTGCAGGGCCATAGCCCTCTTTGGAAAGATCGTTTAGGCATAACCACCACGCCAGCTCACGATGTATTAGCGATTTCAAACTCTGAGAAATCTACAGTTTTGTGATTTCCTACATATAGTACACATCTGCACCTGTACCTAATACAAGAACATTTCTCAGGTTCAGGCTTCCTCACTGTGTTTTCCTTCACCGTTAGCCAATAGTGTTACCAATTTAAATTACATTAGACTAATGCTTCTTGCTTCTAATGATTTCTTAAAATGATAACAATCTCTATATACACTTAAATAAAGTAAAAGTGTTTGGTGTTTATCTGGGTTAATCTCCACAAGAGGACTAGACCAATTTTGAAAGCATTTATAGTAAGGTATAAGCATCAAATAGAAGCTAAATGATAATAATAAAATTTAAGTGACCTACTATTTTCAGAGTTGTTATTTTAATACCTTTCGTTAATTGATGATTTAGCTTAGGCATTCGATCAAATCTCTATTTCTATCATTTACCAGCGACATATTTACAATTAAACTTGTTTTTTTTTGGGTGATAGCGAAGTAACCACGTTCACGTGATACTAGCGTACTCAGCGTACGCAACGAACGTATGTTTGCAACTAAATCTGAGCTTCCGATGAAGAGTTTTTCGTCATTTTTGCATTGTGATAAAACCATATCACAGTGGTAGGGTTTTTTCTAATTCCTCCTGGCTACCTGCGACCCTCAAGTAGAAAATCTGTCGCCAAGCACGTGTTCGTGTGTTCCGGCAGCTGCACGTGTAACCCAGCACTTTTCTAGGTTTGGTGCGTTTACCATCTTAGAGCATTTAGTATCAGATGAGATTATGGACAAACGTTAAAACCTATAGAATATTTTTAAAAAACTTCGGGTTTTCTTTAATGCATTTTATTGCTTAATAATTGATATCCATGACATTTATATATAACAAACGGGCTCGGCGGAGTCCGTTCTGCCTCCATAATAAAAAAAAATCCAAAAGTCAACCGCAGCGCTACCTTCGGGGTATAATTATGTCCAATCTAAACCATTATTGAGTGAGAACACCCCAAAAATCAGCAGAATCTATCCAGCTGCTTAGGAGGAGTTCAGTCGCATACACACTGACAGAAGAATTATGTATATAAAGATACCTTTGAGATTTATCTATAGCTAGAATGACACAGTTATATTTCTTAGACACTAGGCCCTTATCTAAAGAAAAACATCGAAAGCTTAATCTCTACACGTTTGTAAAACAAAGTTCTCTGTCACGTCTGTCTGTTTGTTCACAATAAACTCAAAAATTACTGAACGGATTTTCATGCGGTTTTCACCAATAGATAAAGTGATTCATGAGGAAAGTTTTGGTATATAATTTGTCAAGGTTTTTTTTTAATTATAAGGTCGGAAAAACATCCGACGGACCTGCTAGTTTCACATAAAATGACAACAAATATTTGTTTGGCACAGGCGGCTACACTGTCCCAAAGTTAACGATCTGCAGCATCCACATCTATGATTTACATCACCGCGAGGATATATACCCGGAACCAGAGAAATTCATTCCAGAAAGATTCTTACCTGATAATGCTGCGAAACGACACCCCTACGCTCACGTACCGTTTAGTGCCGGACCACGGAATTGTATCGGTTTGTATCGTATACCTATAAAAAGTGTGTGTCTTCTCAAAAATCTCTCTCTTTCAAAAATCTTTTCAAAAATTTTATCTTTCGCTCTATTCTACGTAGAAAAAACGACACTAACAATAGAACAAAGGTATTTAACACATACAAAGAAATAAAAAACAAAAAAACAAAATGTTGACTATAGCTAACTTGTGTGTGCGCGCAACGTAAAAATTTACTCTCATAATTTTTCCCTAACGCGCCAGAAGAAGTATAACTTCAAAAATCTATTTTAAGCTACTATACTACAAACCAAAACGCATTTTAATTAAAATAAGTTAGGACAGTGTTCGACAAACAGATTAACCAAAGAGATTAATGTGAATAACGCTAAACTAAAATTTAATCGAAGAGCCTTTTTGTAGCTTATAACTTTGCTTTAGTACATATATTTTCATTGAAACAATAACGATTAAAAGTACATTCGTACACTTTTCTCAATGTCTATTTTGCGAGCGAATAGTCGTGTTATAGTTGTTGCTTTGTAAAAATGTGCCTCTTTTCTTGAGTTTCAAAAATATTTATTCGTCTCTCACAATGCAATTTGGGGTGTAAGGGGTGTCGAATAACATCATAAGACTTGTGACACCCAAGCAAACCTCACCTGCTCGTGGTGCACCCTGCTGAATAACGAACGAGGCAATGGCGAAAGGGGGGAGGTAGGGTTTTACAGCCTGACTGGGTAAGCAACCACCATGTGTATGGTGAAAAAGCCCGTCATAGTGATTCGCTTCTGCGGGTCACGTTTCGGGATCAGCCTGTGCATATCCAGCTGCTCGCAGGCCGGCATGACAACGGCGACCAGCGATAGATAGTATGTCACTCGGTGGTCGCCATTGTATTTGGACTGTACTGTGCTTGCCATCAGGCATGATGCAGTCATTTTGCCGTGCAACTATAAAAAAAGGCAAGTTAATTGACAAAACTCCGTATTTGCAATGAACATTTGTGGAAGAGCATACGGCTCCCGAGCCGCAGTTTGTCGACCATTGGGTTAGGGAATAGTAAATGTTTCTGAAAGTACAATATATTTATATAAAATTAGATGAAATCCGTTGAATAGTTATGGCGCGAAAGCGTAACAAGCAAACAAACTCACGTTAATATTTATATTGGTAAGGAAGTAAGAACTAGTGATTTTTATTTTCAGGTCAAAAGTTTGCGATGCTAGAAATGAAGTCGGCAATGTCTGGACTAATTCGCAGATTTCAACTGGAGCCTGTCACCCGTCCGGAAGAAATTGTATATTTCTGTGATCTAGTATTACGACCTACTAAACCTATATATGTCCGTTTCCTTAACAGGAAGGGATCACATTAAAAAAACGTGTGTGCACTCATGTACGCACGTAAAATTTTATTCTTCTTTAGCTTAAAACTATACATTAAATGGGATTGATAACGTTTTAATTAAAAATCTATTTAAATTGCGTTATTTTATTTATAACTAGCGGGCCCGGCGGACGTTGTCCCGCCATTGTAAAAAAAAAACCTTGACAAATTATATACCTAAAACTTCGTCATGAATCACTTTATCTACTGGTGAAAATCGCATGAAAATCCGTTTCTGTAGTTTTTGAATTTATCGCGTACAGACAGAAAAACAAACTTGGTAGGAGACTTTGTTTTATAATATGTAGGTAACGATTTCTGCTATCATATAGTTCCAACTCAGGAATTACTAGGATTGAGCGCTCTACAATAATGCCTTTTGCGACTTAACTGTAACTCACGTCGGTGAGGCAGTAAGTACAGGTGAAGAAATTAAAATTTTATAGATTTTTTTGATTTCTTTAATTGTTATTTTATTAATGGCTAATGGCAAAATGGTTATGAATTTTACGAAAAACGACTTTTAAACCAAATCTCTAAAATCGATATTTCTCGAGATATATAACTTTTATTGTTTTTTTACTATATTTTAATGGATTATATAGTCAAAATAAATAAAATTGATAACCTGTTACCTTCTTCTTCTTACCCTTATCCCACATAAGTAGGGTCGGTACAACATGTTTGTCATGTTGCGGTATATGATTTGGCTTAATTTTTACGATCGGCCGCCTGCCTGACATCAACCCTCCTCGGGATTATTTTGTTGTACCACTGTATTTATGATTATTATGTTACCTATGACCAATTTTTTCAATAGTTACTTATAAAGCTGAGGATAATAAAGTTTTACATACACTATTTTTACTTTACAATAGATTAAAATAACCTTGAAGTGCCTTAAAATTTACCTTCTATTTTCGTCAAATTTGTTCGGTACACGAGGTTTAACAATGATATTATAATTTGCTAATTCTGGTTTCTGGTTATAATTAATAACTGAGAAAAATTAATCTCATTTTGTATAGCGTACCGGATAATTTTGTATAAAAATAAATAATTTAATTAGTATCCTGTTTATATAATAATTTGCATATTCAGTAAAAGATTCAGATATATATCTGCGTCCTTCATATTAGTGCTGTATGCATACATTTTTGATTTTGCTGACGTTCTTTAATTGTTTTATAAAATGTTTATTCAAGAAAGTATATTCCTATGATACACTTATGCATTTCCATTCCCGCATTCCCGACTGAGGTAAACTTTATAAAAATCTATGATTTTTTTTTTATAAATAGGTAGGAAACTATGACTGGTTTCAGCATGAATGGGTCGGCTCGCCCGGGGTAGTACCACCCTCTCACAGAACACCGATGTGAAGTAACAGTGCTTGCACTGTTGCGTTTCGTTCGGTCAGTGAGAGCGCCGGAGGCCCACCTCCCCTCCTCTTTCCTCTCTCCTCTCCCTTTCCCTCCCCTAACCCTTCCCCCCAAAGGGTGGCAACGCACTTGCGACTCCTCTGGTGTTGTTAGTGTCCATGGACGGTGGTGATCACTTAACAGCAGGTGACCCACCTGTTCGTTTGCCACCTATGACATAAAAAAGGACAAATTTGTTATCTTAAATATTCAATATACTTTACTGGATATACGTTTATAGGATACTAGCGGGCCCGGCAGACGTTGTCCCGCACTGATTAAAAATAAATCCTTGACAAATTATATACCAAAACGTTTCCCATTAATCACTTTATCCACTGGTGAAAACTGCATGAAAATCCGTCCACTAGTTTTTGAGTTTATCGCAAACAGACAGACAGACAGACGCGCTAGGGGACTTTATTTTATACTATGTAATGATATATTTATTTACTGTTAACTTTTTCTTATAAGACGGTGTGTATCCCGCGGGCGTTTCTTCAGTTAGAGAACTCTTCTTCTTCTTCTTCCTAGCGTTTTCCCGGCCTAGTGCCAGGGTCCGCTTTTTCACTAAACTTCCTCCATTTTGCCCGATCTTCGGCATCCTTCTGTGTGAGGTTATTTTCCTTTAAGTCCGCCTTCACCACGTCTAACCAGCGTTTTTTGGGCCTGCCGCGAGACCTTGGGCCTTGTATAGTGGTGTTGAGGCATCTATTTCCGACGTAGTCTGGAGACCTCTGACTTATGTGGCCGTACCAGCGGTGACGACTCTCCTGCAGCATGTCTGTGATATCACAGACTCCAAGGCTTCCACGGATGTGTTCGTTTCGAATGCGATCTAATCGCGTAACACCACACATCCATCATAGCATCTTCATCTCAGTGACGCGTAGCTGCTGGACATATCTACCTAGGATCGGCCACGTTTCGCTACCATACAACGAGACCGATCGGATGGTGCACTTGTACACCAGGCCTTTTAACTTCACCGGTATCCTTTGATCACATAGAACGCCGGTGAGCTCTTGCCATTTCGCTCAAGCAGTGCCTACTCGAGATTAGACGTCGTGATCGATTGATCCGGACTCGTGTATCACAGACCCTAGGTACTTGAAGCTGCTGGTCTTCGCGACGCTTTCGTCACCTATTTTTAAGGGTTCCGAGTCAACAGTCATCAGTCATAGTTCAAGCTGTAGGGATTACACACGGGAAAGCAATACGACAGAGGAAATTCAACATCAAAGAACAGCATATCAGAAACACCTCTGATGATGGATTTCCTGTACCTGCCACATCACTCCAGGTTTATTATATCTATTTTTATTTAACTTTATTTTTGGCAACCAATCTTATAGATTATTACTGCCATTGTCGAGTAGTTAATAGTATTATAAGTTCTTCTTCCATTCCATTTTTGGCAACCAGTCTTCTAGTAGACTATTACTGCCATTGTCAAGTGAGTATCGATATTACAAGTTTCTTGATATAATT